>JBAJNP010006973.1:0-23947 GCA_036877545.1 Yasuhikotakia modesta | reverse complement strand
TTTGATTCACCATATTATATTTGTCAGTATACTAAATGTAAAAAGACAAAGGTAAGATAACTTACTTGGCATAAGCTTTCTCCAACAGCGCCGGCCAAAACTCATTGTTTGTTTTTGGTTGTACAAAAACTAGGTTGCCCTTGATTGTTGGTAGTTTGTCATCAATCACAACATCATACCATTTTCCAAACCTCCAAAACTGTAATGTTAATCACACAGAACAGAAAGTGCAAAAATAGCTTCTTTAAACAGAAAAACATATATTGTCTAAGTTTACCAAGATAATATGACAAAAGAGAAAAAATCATAGGAGAATATGGTACTGTAATGAGGCTCTTACTCTGAAATGAAAGATTCCAGCATAGTTGCGGCTGAGTGACTGTCCAGGTGGAACAATGTTGTGAAATAACTGGTGCTTAAAAGTAAGAGCACCAACAGAGGCCAAAAACCAACAGTTGCCTAGAATGAGCAAACAAACCATTTAACACAGTGAATGTTTGATAAGACGTACATTTAAAAAAGAATGTTCTAGTTTCTGCAGTTTTACTATAAGTAACATGATTAAACTATGGTTGCTGTTACACAACCAATTATAATTTAATTTTAAGTTAATTTGTGGTAACATGATTTACATATATTTATTTGGCTGACGCTTTTATCCAAAGTGACTTACAGTGAATTCAGTGTATACATTTTTACCACATTTTTTGCATAACACATATCTACACATAAGGCCATTTCTGTCAGCACTTTCAAATTAGCAGCTCAAGGCTCAGTTTCTGGATGGAGGTAAAGGTAGAAGAGTCTTTAGCCACACCCACTTTTACCTCACACCGCTAAACCGAACCTCATTAATCCTACTGTGAAAGCTACCCCATAACCTCTGCTATGTTTGTCTGTTCAAGTTTCAAGATTGGCTGCATTATTATCATAGACTGAATGTTTCATACGTACAGTATGTCATGACATCTGATAGCCACACTCACCTACTTCCCCTTGAGCATAATCAAACCTGGACACCCCGTCTACCACAAATTCAGCATTGGGTGTAATTACCTGAAAAGAATAATGTGACACTGTGACAAACAAATAACATTGAGACTGTGTCGAAGTCTGTGAAGGAATATGTTTTTAACTATCGTGTCATTTTGTACACCTGAGACTTCTGGGAAGGCCGTTTTTTTTTCAGACAAACAATGTGAGAAAACTTTCTGAATAGTCTCAAGTTCTGCTGTCATGCCTGACTGAAGGTTTCAATCAACTGATTCAGTTCTTTTGAGCAGTTTGTTTGTCATTGTCAATTGAAAGAACATAAAAGAACAAAGAATGTGATGTTAAAAATATGTCTCAGCTTACCTTTGGCCTCGTCCATTCTATTTGTGTCATCTTCTGCTGAGTCAGCAGTCCTTCGCCAATCGAATGAAGACTTGGTGGGAAAAATTCGTCAACAAATCTCAGTCCATTCTTGAGACAGTGATCATGTAAAAGGTCGTAGTCCTGATCCAGGAAATGTACAAATTTGGCTTTGGAGCCCACGCTGCCTCTGCTGTTGCGCTCGCTCATGGTTTTAAGCAATGCAATACTGAGCCGCTGGGGGAGGCATCTAACCTGCTCTTTAAAAAGATAAACGGCATTACAATTTGCATAAAAGTAACACATCCATTTCCAGCAATACCCCATTCTGCCACCAGGGACACAGTCTTTGTTTATTATTATTACATGCTCCATCAGATCAAATGTGCCAATGTCACTATTACTGTATCTGTGTAATGTATATATTAAAATTAATAAAAAATTAATAAAATGTAAAAATAAATAAAAAATTAAAAGCTATTTTAATAAAAATAGAAAGCTATTTATTTTGATGAAATAAATACAAAATATAATCTATTTAGTTTCTGCATATACTACAGATTTGTGCCAAAATCAGTTTGTAGCATAAAGTTTTTGTAAACATTAACAATGTTACATTGAAACCCATCAAACTACCTTGACAACATATTTTTAATAATACATACAATCCTTAATGAAATTCAAACAGTCATAATCTATGCAAAAGACTTTTGGCTGCAAGTCAGTAAATTTGCATTAACAGATGGAATATAGGCCATATGTTCCTTTTTTGTAAAACATAAGTTGTTAATTTCTGAGACTATAACAGTTTAGCATCTCATTATTGAAAGAAATAAGATGTGTATCAACCTTTAAAGGCTGCGATGAGTTGACGGAGCTGAAAATGACTTCACAAGCGTCTGTGGTTTTATACACTCTAACCCCACCTTACCCTTTATAAACACCTCCAGAGTTCACACCCATCTCTATGCTCATTTGTTTTTTAAGAAATCACTCAACCATGGAAACCTGTTATTCTCTAAAGCCACTGAATTCTTCACATGCATGACATTTTAAAATCAAATCGCTTTATGCAAAAAACAAAGGGATTTTTTCTTTGCAAGCAAAACAGCAAAGGAGGTCAGATGTAAATGTGTAAAGAACTAAAGTTATTTGAATGAAAACCAGTAAAGTTAAAGCTGTGTGTGTGTGTGTGTGTGTGTGTGTGTGTGTGTGTGTGTGTGTGTGTGTGTGTGTGTGTGTGTGTGTGTGTGTGTGTCTGTGTGTTACATTACATTTACATTTTGGTTATTACAGTAGTAAATAAAATCTGCAAAATAATTTTGTCTTTGCTGTTTATATAGTTGGAACAGATGTATGTTTTGTGACAGCTGTATCACACCTATGTTAATGCTGTGTGTATATGTTTTAACAGTGTTACAGGTGTTACACTGTTTTTAACAGATGGCCCTGACAAGATGATATTATATATATTATATACCTTATATATATGTAGCTTTTGGAGGGCAGTACTACACAAATCTGAGGTTTATAAACTTAGGAGATAAAAGATATAAGCAAACTTAATACAAAACAAAAATGCAATACAATACAAACAGAAAACAAATACAATATAAGAGAACAAACAAAGATAAAGTAAATATTAGCTTATGTTTTAAACTGTGTGGGACTTGAACTGTTACTGAGCTTGATATCTAGTGATGATTGTGAGATATGTTTTAGGTAAAATAAAATGTCTATAAAATGTAAATTTCATTTTGCAGTTAGGTTGTAACAGCACTCATCATTGTACTAATTTATGCAAATGAGCAAATATACTTTTAAAAGCAAATGACGTTGTCAGTCTTACACTGGGTAGATTAATAGCAACGTTGCATTCATGTATGCTATATCAAGAGCTTTCCACCAGAGGTCACTGTAACACTTCAGATATTTTAAATTACATTCACGTTTATTTATTTGGCTTATGAATAAACGTTATTTCACTTGGTTTATTCATTATTCATTTTTTATCCAAAGCGACTTACAATGATTTCAAGGTATACATTTGTACCTGTGTACAAATGTTCCCTGGGAATCGAACCCACAACCTTTGCATTGCTAACAGTGCTCTACCAGTTGAGCTACAGGAACAAATTATTGCAGCACATCAAGTAATTCTATGACGCTAATAAATCTCCCTAACATACAAAGTTTGTGTGTGCTTAGCTTAAATTCCCACATCTCATACCAAAGTTGTGCCACTGGTGCAGTGTGTAAGTTTTGCACTAGAGTTCAACAAAACCTCTGATTAAATCTAGTCTAGAATGAACCAGAAAATATGCTGATATGTTCTTGACTTTCCATTGTTCTAAATACAATGTACAAGTTACAGATGTAAATGTTTCATTATATTCACAGCCTCCACTCTTTTCTGCTTTTGTGTGCTCACTCTTACCTTTGTTTGACCCTGTGTTAAAATGCGTCAGTCATGTGACCTGCTGTGTAAACTGTTAAAGAGTTTAAATTGTCTGTTTATATTGAAAACATCTTTGATTTTAAACTATTTTTGTGTGCAGTCTGACCTTAGTACCTCTTCCTTGCTTAAACGTGGCAGTGGTCAGCTGTATCACATTTGTGGCATTTTTAGTTTAATAACAAAATAACAATGATCAAATTAAGTTCTAATAAATGCCAATAAGGCATCTTTAAAAATGAGAGATGCTGAAATAAATGTAAGGCCTCTTATGTCAACACTGAACAATTAACTGAACAATTAACAATTATTACTCACAAAATCACATACATTTACATACAAAACGTGAAACGTCTTCTTTGCAATGCAACAAGGCTGTTATTGTTTGCAGCAATGTTTTTGGTTCATAACTGAATTTCTATGCAGTACAGGGAAGACATTGGCACAAGGAAAGGCATGTGTAAATAATAATGTGTTAGAATATTGTCCATGGATGAAACCACGGCATAATTATTGATGAAAACAAAGCAGCAAAAACAATCAACAAAAACACAGTTACTTCAAAAAAACACAAATCCCAGACAAGTTTATAATGAGCAGAGGAAGGAAATCGTCTGTTTACAAATCTCCTGAGACAACAGCAGATGTTTCTCTGCCCATTGAAGTTTTCTGATTTCAAAGTAACACTTTAGATATCAGTTTTATAAATATTCTCTCATGGTTTACATTTCAAAATGTTTCACACACTCCATTGACTTTTCAATATAATTATCAGTAAAGCTTGTGTTTCTTTGCAAAAGATCTTCTCCTTTAGATTTTCTGGTGGAGTCTGTGGTATTGCCTGAAGGAAGGGAGGCGAATATAAACAGATATTATTCAAACAAATCAGTTTATGTGCTAAAAAGAAATTAAAATAATAATCCACTTCAGAAACGTACAAATAATGAACACTGTCAAAAGTTATAATATGACCAACAATATGACAGAATATCATTTAGACCCATAAAAAGCCAGACTCGAACCCTTACGGTAACACTTGCTAATATAATGAAGACATTGAGCACAATTCCTGATGACAAAGAGAGAATAATTTAGCACTACTGAATTGACCGGGTCTGAGGGGCTCCACAGGAAGGGTGTCTTAGGTTTTCCTGCCATTGAAATACAGGAGCAGACCTACTCAACACAAACACAGGATGTGATTCATGATTGTATTTATCTGTAACAGGCAGGCAATAGACACAATGGCAAGGCCAAGCAGTGTTGTATGGCTGTTTCCGTGCAAAATACAGGAAAGACTGTGACCAACCATGAGTAAAATATATATCCACCATTTTTTTTATTCACAGGATCTACCTGTTAATGTAGATTTCTATCTGCAGTGTGCAGTGTTATATCTGTCATACAGCCAGTTATGACAGTTTAATCCATTTACAAAAACAATATATCTAAAAACTTAAATCAAATAAATAGCATGTGTTTAGGATTTACAGGTACATCAAATGTTCTCACTTTTATTTTTTATTATTTTAAACAAAGATGAAAAACACTTTTAAACTTTTAATATCACAGATATTTTTGCTTACAAGGCAGGACAATTAACACATTTTTATAACCCCTTTTAAAACTCAAAACTGCAGGAAGAATGAGTTAGGGCTTTTATCATTGTTAATAATGAACAAACCAATAACCAATTTAGGTAAAGCTTAAAACTGGTGTGTGGTGTCACGATTTGCAGGCGCCATAGGCTGCATACATCTGGGAAACTAGTCACAACAATAAGCAGCCAGGGTAATTGTTTTTTTCTGACAGGAACTCTCTCTGGGAAGAGACAAATGAAGCCTGTTGCTAAGATTAACACTAAACAGGATGAATTAGTAGAAGCGAGTCACCAAGTGGCTTAGATGCACCACAGTCTTGTACTGGAACTTGTGAGGCCTAAGAAAGCGATTTTCTCAATTCTCAGAAATGAATTGAATAGGTGTGAATAGTGTTTTTATACTGATGATAGCGACGGGATGATGCGGGTACTCATTCTCATGCTGACCATTTTTGAAGCTGGTGGAACCGATCGAGTCGTCACGACGTGTAGGGCCGAGGCTTGCCTTACATTGCACTTAAAGGAAGAACATTTTGAAAAAGCCCAAGACAACTGCGTCAATTATGGGGGTAATTTGGTCACGATGAGAAATAACAATGAATTACAGATGGTTAAATCTGCTCTTTTAGCGGCAGGAGATGGATCCCTTCTTAACTCTAAACTGTGGATAGGACTTGAGTTGCCTAAAAGAAGCTGTACCGATTTCGGTGAGGAGTTGCATGGCTTTAAATGGACGTCCGAGCCAAGAACCTCTAGCTATTCCAACTGGAAAAAGAAACCTTTACGCACGTGCACCGAAAGACGGTGCGTGTCGGTTTCGCTGCTGGACGATCTCAGATGGTCCGACGGCTCGTGCAGGGATGGCGCGTTTTACATGTGCAAATATCTTCTCAGAGGCGCGTGCAAACCCATCATGTTGGAAGAACCTGGTGATGTCCGTTATGTCCTTCCGTTTTTATCAGAACCTGTAAGACACAACGATGGGTTGGCGATGTTACCACATGGAACGTTTGCCGAAATACAATGCGGTGGGTCGATAGATCCTGAACCAATAACCTCCATCTGTACCGACGTAATGGGTCTCTTTGGCTGGACACATTCAGAGATTGTTTGCGGACATAATAAAATAAGTTGCAAACATAAAAACGGGGGCTGTGATCACATTTGCTCCGAGGCTGCTGGCACAGTCCGTTGTGACTGTCGCCAGGGTTATTATTTAGGGGATGATCGGATAAGTTGTACTCTCAGAAACCACTGCGAAAATTCACCGTGCGAATCGACGTGCCTGTCGACACCCGCTGGTTTCTCGTGTGCGTGTCCGGAAGGCTTTCAGCTTGCTGAGGACAACATCAGTTGCGTTGATATAGATGAGTGCCGGCAAAACATCTGCGGTAAACACAAGTGTCACAACAATCCAGGAAGCTATTTTTGTGAATGTAAACCCGGTTTCAGACTTGTTTCTGGAAGATGTGAAGACGTGGACGAATGCACCGAATTCAGATGTAAACAGGGCTGTCTCAATTCACAAGGCTCATTTTCTTGTTACTGCCATGCAGGTTACAGCTCATCACCAGACGCAGGTGGGGAATGCATAGATATCGATGAATGTCTAAACAAGCCGTGTGAGGACACCTGTCTCAACACTGTAGGTAGTTACATGTGCTCTTGTGCGCAAAACTTCACTTTAGCTGAAAACGGCATCAGCTGCGTTCCGATTCCCACAGAGAAACCCCAAAACAGTCCAACATCCCAGGAAAATAAAGCAACATTGTTCACACATGTGAGTCAGTTACCTGACATGTATGAACCGACAACAGTCAGTCTCATTTCTCATAACAGGAAAAACACTAAAACAGACTCAAGTAAACGTGCAGAAAGTTTCTTTAGCAGTTCTTGGATTTTGCTGTGTGTGGTAGGTTCGGTTATCCCGTTGTTTTTACTTATTGTGATCACGTCAGGCTTTGTTATCTATCGATGGAAACGTTCAAGAAATGTCACTAAGAAAAACGCCACTGCTGATAACTATTGCTGGGTTTCATCCGGACTGGACAATCTAGAGAAAGACCGACGGCGAGATTGTGGACATTCAATTTAAATTGAACGATTTTAATGAAGCTTAAATGTAAATTCAACATTTTAGCGAGATGAACTGTACAGTATCTCAGCACAGGTTTGTTTTAAAGAGGCTTGTTTTTGTTCTATTATTGATTTTGTATTGACTTCAGGGACCTCAAAACCTTTTTAAAAAGTGTTTTTTGTTGAATCGGTGAAAAGTGAAGCCATTAAAAATCTAAAGACTTTAAGCGAAAGTTGTAAATATGGATTAGGTGAAAATGATGTGTAGTATGATGTATAGTTTGTCATTTTTACAATGTCTTTTTCTTTTTACCAAAACAGTGCTTCTATATTTTACGTGTTTGCTGTTTCTTTATTTTGTGTTGCAATTGATTTGCCGTTTGATTTATTAATATAATAACATGCTTCACCTTTGGGGTTAAATGATTTCATTTAAAACTGGAAGAATGTTAAGACTTTAATTTACAGAAACTAACTAAATAAACATGCACTGAGATATATTTACTGTACAGTGTGCAAGCGTTGGCCTGTAGATATGAGTACAGTAATAAACTTGACTTTTCAAACGACTGGGGTGATGCTTCGATATGAGTTGTGAATTATTTTGTAAATGTTTATAACGAGTTATTTATAAACTCTTTATAAAGTTATTTATTGTTGTTTATAGTTATTGTCGTTGTTTAAAAAGCAAGTAAGTGATGAGTATTTATCTCATATAAGGACATATGTTACATATGCAGTACAGGCCACACTGACCAAAATATGAAAACATTTAAACAATAAAACCATATAAATGATTTTAGCAGCACAACCTTTTCATTTTTCATGTTATATCGTATCATATCTTCACCGTATAATTGACTAAAAATATTGACTGGTGTAAATTGTTCCCACGGCAAATGTAAAGTAAAGGTTAATCTCTCCAACATACTGGAAAGTAATCCGAATATTAGTGGTGTGGGCTGTAGTACTGGAGTAAAATTGTCTCTTTCTTTGTGCCCGTTTGGACCTACACGTGAGCATTGCAATAGCTACAGGCTTTGCTAATTTCCTTTTTTCTTACGCCTCCATAATTTGCCAGATAGTGGGAAGTGCACACTTATCAAAATTCCCAGTCACACTGGAACATTTCTTAGCACTCAGGCGTGGTTTCCTTCCTATGTTTACCTTTATTTGCAGTATGGGATATCTAAAGGTAGGGACACGCAAACCCTTGAACACCATCTATGCTCACAGCGGCAGCTAAAGTTGTTGCCTTGGAATGATAATACAATGTTTTTTTACAAACAAGCAGTTTTGTGTATCCTGTTATTTTCGTCGTATACAGCAACGGGACATCGCTGCGTGTGCTCCAAGAATTTAACAGACTGTTTAAATTTTTACCAGATGCCAGCAGACTTTCAGACGGCTCGTGAGAAGTGCAAAGAAAAGGGCGGTGACTTAATGTCTGTCCGATCGAAAGTGTCCGATGAGGTTGTGGGCTTCTTTCTTAATAATTTAATCGGGCACTTTTGGATAGGCTTGTATCTCCCAGAGGGGAACTGCTCAAGTAATACAACTTTGTTACGCGGATACGAATGGACCAGCGGTGCGCCAAGCACAGATTTTACCAACTGGGCGAGCGAAAGCACGGCATGCGCTCCACTTTGCGTGTCCGTGTCCAGCGACAGAAGATGGGTGGAGAGATCGTGTAAAGAAAAGCTGGATGGCTTTTTGTGTGAGAGCGTGCAAAGAGATCTTTGCAGAGGACGGGGATCGAAAATGGTCATCTTGGACAACGAAAAGTGCGCATTTGGGCCCTGTGAACATAAATGCACACCTTTTGGGTCTGTTGGATACACGTGTTCGTGCAGGCAGCGATTCATAACTAATAAAAACGATCCACGTCGCTGTGAATTATACTGCGAATCAGCAATATGTGAGGCTTTATGTTCAAGAGACGGGTCAGTTTGCTGGTGTCCGGCTGGTTTTGTCAGAAGCGGACAAAACTGCGAAGACATAGACGAATGCGAATCCAATCACGGCTGCGCGCACAAATGCACAAACACGATAGGAAGTTATAACTGTGCTTGCTATGATCCTTTCGTCCTCGTTGACGGACATGAATGCACTCTGAGCCCTAACGCATTAGAGGGTTTCCACCCCACGTTATTGCCTGGTCAAGTATTAAGTACACCGTCATCGAATAATTTACTTCGGGGGTCTCTGTCGACCCCTGGAGAGTATGTTGGGTTAATAATATTCGTAGTATTGGCTGTTTTTGCTCTAGTAGTACTTTTGCGCTATTTGCGAAGTCGTAAAAATGTGGCACAAGAGTGCAATTCACCAGATTATGCGGAAAGTCAAGAAAGCGTACCTAAATAATTTGGTGACAACTCTTGGTTACAGATAATACATGTAAATTGTTGTTATTTCATTGAGATTTGTGTTTAAAGGGAATTCAAAGAGTAAATGTAAAGTTTGAATCAGGCAAATGAGTTAAACAACTATAGTCTGTTGTATGTTATGCAGTGAATGTCATTGTACTCATATCTACCTATTAAAGATTTATTTTAGCTACATAGTCATGTTAAGTTTTAAGTTTGTGTGTTAAGTTTGTTGTATGGGATGTAGCCAACGGTGGTAGTACACTGACAAGGGGCTGTTTTCTCTTTTACGCATTGATATCCATTTAAAAAGTAAGTGTACCCACTGACTGATTTGAGGCAAGAGGTTTGGACCAATGTCTGTTTAGGTGGCTATAGCCAGTTGAAGTACTTTGTGACAAACCATAGGTAATGTGATTTCAACCTAACTCAACCTATTATAAAGTGCATTTTAAATTATCCTGGCTATGACAGTATTATGTAAAGAGTTTCACTGAACACATGAGAAAACAATCAATGTTAAAAGGTTCTTCACAGCAATCCCATAGAATAATCTTTTTTCCCCCAAAGAACCACTTCATTGTTGCCTTTTTATAGTCTAAAGAACCTTTTGTGAAACAGAACGCTTCTACAGATATTAAAGGTCCTTTATGGGGCCATATATAACCAAATATGGTCCTTATGGCACCATGAAACACCATTAGGAGTGCATTGCAGAATGCACAACAGGGTGGAGAAAACTTCACTTTGGTAATATTCACCTATTAAATAGAAATCTGTATCTAAATGTTCCAGTTTGTAGAATCAGTGGAAATACAGTGCCTAGCCATCCTTTAATTAAATATTGTATTTATATACAGTATCTTACGAACTTTAAATTAATGAATGAGCTTTTATTGTGAAGTTTACTTTACATACATAAGGAATTTTCCTTAAATACACAAAGTGTGTGTCTGTATGGTGTACCTGCCTTTAATGGCCAAAACAAATGTATAAAATTGTATCTTTGTATGGCTATGCGTATTGTCAACTTGTGATTTATCGCTTCTTTGTTTTCCTAATCTTGTAAGTCGCTTTGGACAAAAGCGTCTGCTAAATGTAACAAATAAACAAATTTAATAAACAAGCTACTTAATATTTCATGTAATTAAACCCTAAAATTAACCCAATACATTCAACAAAAGCTTAAAATTAAGACCATATAGCGTATACACACACACAAAAGTAGTGTTGCTCCTCTACAGCTCTTTTCATAACATTGCAGGAGGTACTTTGACCCATGCAATAAATTGTCTTCACATCACGAGCTAACCTACTTACTAACTCACTGCAGGCAGGTGTGATTTTGCTTTCGATAAACTCGTTTTCAGTGATGGTCCAGATCAGCTGAAGTGACGCTATTTTTCATTATTACCAAAGCTCGACTACATCTAGTGGGGGAAAGAGAAAGAAGAAAAATCTGGCCAATTTTTCAATGTACGGGATCAGCTGGTAGGTGGCCAAACATATACTGTAATATACAATGTTATTTTTAAAAACATCAGCGTCATTTTACACCTTGTCTTGGGGGTGAGAACGTCTTGGAGAGGGGGTAAGGTGCGCCAGTGACGCAAATGACGTATTTTTCATCATCACCATGGTACAGTTAGGCAGCAACGTTATGTTGCGCGAGTCGCCTTCTGTTATAGCGGAGACAGTTCAACAATGAAGGATTATGTTTGCCGGATATGCAATACGCGCTTCCACGAAAAGACTAGTTTGTGTTTTACGCATTGATATGGCGATTTATTGGTCATCATGCTCAGCGCGTCGACGAGGAGATTCGAGAGGGCTGAAAATCCATGATGCAGTTCCGTTAGATTTAATATTGCCACGGTTTACCTAGTTATTTTGCCATTGTCATCATTATTTCAGACCATTGTGACCCGATGAATTTTATTCAGTGAAAGATGTTTCACCATGATGATAACGAAGGCAAGAAATCTCCTGTCTGCGGCTGCGGCCAAATAATTCTCTCCATCTCTCTCCTCCTCCCATGTCTGGTCACCGCCTTCGGGGTGAACACAGTAGGTAAGAGCATATATACTGCGATATTATACATATAAAACGCTATGGAAAATAACGACAATATGAACCTTCTCTTTGGCACATAATGTCTAAATAACATATTGTGTTTGTGCAATGGGACATATTGTGATTGACCTGGTCCATCCTGCCATTATAGTCCTGCCACTCAAAAGCATGACAATGCTACTTTACTTTGCCTGTTGTGTATTAAATAACCTTTGCCCATGACAAAGTTTAAAATTAAAAACACCTTGCTTACAGCATTTTCTGATTTATGTGTCATTGAGTGAAACAAACATTGAAAAGGAAATTTTTTTAATAGAAATGTTGTAAAACAGTGTAACAATGACTATTATTGCCATAGAGACAAAGCAACAATTTTGTCATGAGTGCATGATTTTATTTCTTCCTGTGCACTTTCAGTGGAACCGTTTTGCAAGGATCCTCCTGTTCCTGAACACGGAAGCAGAATTCCAAACTCTGGCGTGTTCTTTGAAAACTCAGTGGCCAGATTTTCATGTGTGGAAGGTTATAGCTTAAAGGGGCCGGCCAAGATCGTCTGCACGCGCTTCCATAATGGTTCACTAGGCTGGAAACCAAGCCTTAAACCAGTGTGCCTTTCAGAGGGTGAGGCTGTTCAGTATTAAATTGCCCCAACATAATTTCTCTCAAAAAGAGGAAAATCCCTGTACACTGTGCATGCCCATCCATGCAGAATCTAACAAAATAATCAGCACTTTTCTAGAGCAAACAGGACTATTTGTTTATACATAGACTGCAGTCTAAAGTTTTGTACAATTACATTAATATTGTCCATTTCCTTCACTTTATGTGTGTAAAGTAGTTAAAAATAGAGTGCAAGGGGTTATTACAATTCACTATTAAATTCACTATTGCATCACTATTATTTATATTATTTGTGTCATTCTCAAAACTGAATTCATTCTTTCATAGATTGTCTTCCTCCGTTCATCGAGGATGCTGATGTCACAAACAAGACCTACAGACCTGGGGACAGCCTTCTTATTACCTGTCATGAGGGATTTCAGATCCGCTACCCTGACATGGAAACTATGGAGTCAGTCTGTCAGGCTGATGGCACATGGGATAATCAGCCAACTTGTCAAGGTACAATGAAACAAGTCATTTTTGGCAGGAATATTCTGTCTGAAATATGCAAATATACACTGTTACTCATTATACTTGCAAGACTCTGCTGTATTTTTGTATATCCAATAAGCTGCCTTCTGCCTATATAGTCAGTTGCCTTCTAATGTAGCATAGCACATGACCTGAAGTTATTTTTAATAAATAATTTTCAGCATTGAGTCAAATACAAGTGTATTATTATTCAGCATTTTTTTTACATTGTTTGTTATCTTGGCTTTCGTTTTCACTTTCTTTTTCAACCCAATGTGCCGTGTTATGTGCTCGCTCTCTCCACAAAAGATGCATGCTGGGTAATCTCAGATTTGGCTCAAAATGAGGTAGAGATCTAATGAGGCAGAATAATTAAGATGGTGTGGAACAGCTTTCATGTCTGGCATCCAATTGCGCTGCCTTAAAGGCAGGGTAGGAAATTATTTTCCCTAATTTATTTTTTGTTATGCTGGTGTGTTTGTTATGCACACCCTTATGGCAATCTAAGTAACGTGGTTTAAATATATTTTTATATATATTCTGATATTCTGTGGTTGCAAACCCATAAAATGTTTGTCCAATCATTGCATTCCACCCAAATGCAATGATTGGACGCTCTACTAGTGTTGGAGAAGAGGGCGTGGCTTTGGAGAGCTCTCTGAAGCAAGAGTGCTTAATAGCTAGTAAAACAGATGGGTGGTCAAGACAAATCACTTTGATGTTAACACATAAAAATCGTCCTTCATTTAAAATGCAGTTTATGTCTGCGGTGTTTCATTCACTGCTCTTTAATGTCCACAGGCTGCCTGCGCCCACTTATCCCTCCGCACAGTTACATGAACATCTCAGAAACAAAGTTCTCTGTGCCAGTGGGAACAGTTGTCCACTACCAGTGTTTCCCTGGTTACAAGCTGGAGGGACCTGAACTTCTAGAATGCATGTACAACCTCATCTGGTCAGATACGCCACCCCGGTGCCTTGATGTTGAGGGTAAAATATCATTGTTTTGTTTGTAAAAGATGACCTGTACGTTTCACTCACCTGTTTAAGACAAAAGTGTTAAAACTGACATTGCATTTGAACAGAAGGCTTTGTGGATGCAAATACAGTCGATTTAAGGACAAAACAAATGAGGCCTGGCTGAGATTATAAACAGGAAATTAGTTATCTGATTCTCTTTCTCTGATGTTGGTACAGCATGTTCCTTACCCCCGATGATGGAACATGGAGATTACATGTGCCATCCACAACCCTGTGACCGCTACATCCATGGGACAGTCGTGGAATATTACTGTTATCCTGGCTATTCTCTAGCGAATGACTACAAGTACATCACCTGTCAGTATGGCCAATGGTTTCCACAGATACAGTTCTACTGCATCAAAGACGGTAGCCTAACTTTTCCCTTTGCAATTGTAGGGCAAGGGTTGATATTCAAATAAGAAATAAGTAAGATGTTTGGTGGGTAGAAGTTTTACATTAAAAGTTTGACATTAACACTGATATTAAGGGCAACAGCTGAGAATCTATGGTTTAGAATACAGAATGGACAGATAAACATTCAGAATCCAGACCAATAATATGGATTAAACCCAGTTACAAAACTGTATATATACACTGATAAATTAATATAATGGTATAGTGAAATTGTTGCAAACAATTTGTTTTGTTCAATGTGATACTTTAACAGTAGATATTATTTATTAATTCATAAATAATTAATTCATAAACAAATTCTGTCCTATAAAACATGGTTCAGTCAAAAAAACATTTCAGATTTTCTCTTGCCCACAGTGATAATCTTGCCTGTTGAACATTTGATTTAACTAGATGTAACACCAGAAGTAAACAATCACTGATACTGTACATTCCTGCAGACACAGCCTGGCCTGGTTTCCAGGACTCTCTGCTGACCACATGGAAAGTGGTGGCCTGTACAGCCACTAGTGTGCTGCTAGCCCTGCTGTTGGTAATCACAGCTAAGATGTTGCATTTCAAATGCAAGTCCCAAAGTCCAAGGTACAGACATGCTAACAATAACCACAGTAGTTTGAATAGAATAAGTGTTACTCATTAACATATAATTATATTTCAGTGAGGAGCAGGATGACAACCGAGATCCAAACATCTTGGTGGTAGATGGTGTTGCTGTACCTCTTCCCTCTTATGAAGAGGCCGTAGGTGGTACTTATTGCCACCCCCCGAGCAGTCTGCCCCCTGCTGGTCTGGGGAGCACACAGCAGTCAGAAGAACAAAACCCACCTTCATATCCTGGGCACTCTGAGAGCGAAAATAGTGTGCCGTTGGACACTGGTGAGGCTGAGACCTGTGATAGCATCTCAGATACATCCGAATGTCTCCAAGGCATACAGCCATCTTCTTCTCACGCGGGTGGACTAAACACCATGTCTGAGAAAACCAACGCCATCACTTCAATGGAGGAAACCGCCTCCACCAGCCCTAGCATCGATATCGCAGACGGTAAGGATGTGGACTGCTGCCACCTAATGGTGCACATGCGCACTTCAGTTGTAACCGATAATAATGATTCCTTGAATTGTACTTACCAATGTTCATTTCTTGTCTTTTTTGTTTTTTTAGAAATTCCTCTTGTGGAGGATGCTGAAGAGGATTGCTGATTGTTACGCTTAACTGAAAATGACACAGATGGTTTATTTCAGCATTCATTTCTAATTCTGTTGAATAACATGGCATAATGCCGACTTATGAGAAATCACATATTGGTATTTCATAAAGAGCACACCAGGGAAATATAGGCAATAAAAATAACTAAAAATAATCTATTAGTTTTGCTTGTGGATAAACTATGCATTTCGCCATATTAAATTAATTTCATTTCACCTCTACACAATGCATAGTGCTCAAGTATTTTTATTTTTGCTGTAACTTTTGCTGAGTAAGTGCGCTGCAGTCTGGACAGCTTTCAGATGGTATGGACTGAAGAGCAACAATTAAAATTATTTCTAAAATAAATAACACAATATTGCAAGTTTCTTGTGATTAAAGTTTTTAGCAGAACTGCGCCAATCAGAGAAAATTGTGAAATAAAACATCCAGGTAAGCTGAAAATATTATAATAAACTTGATACCATGTTATGAAAATGGTGTTGGACTGAAGCAGAAATAAACTTGGAAAAATCTCAAAAATGAGATTAAACAAAAGATGTTGGTTTACTCAACATTGTTGAGACTGGAAATAGCTGATTTGTCCTGGTTAGTTTTGTAGAATTGTTCAGGTTTGATAATGGGGTTAAAATAATTCATAAACTATTTATACATAAAGCAAATTCCAAATAATAACATTCTTTTAATGTTAGCATATCAATGACTTTTGTGTTCATGTGTCTGGATCACAGCATATGGACAAATTATACTAGAAATGTCAGAAATATTTATCATTTCAGATTTTCTGTTGGGAGCAGCAGATGAAATATGTAAGATACAGTCTCTACAATAATCTACTAGTTTTCTTATAAGCTGAGTGCCTTCAGCAAAACTAAGTTCAGTCATTACTAGAAGATGATAAAAATATAAATATTATAAAGGATAATGTGCTGGTTAATGTAGGTCTGTAGATTCACTACTGTAACATTTTCAGTTTTCAAAGTTCACAGGTTTATAGCAATTTGCATTTGAATTAGGATATTCCCACTAGTGGTATGGACGCTGGATAGATGTTTTATACAGCAAAGTATTTGCACATGCATTGTTCTGTGTCTACACTATTGTCTGCGTATTGTCTACACTAGGTGGCATTAAAGAGTTGATTTTTGCAGACAGCTTTTGCATAGAAGAATATTTGTGACAGATTAAGCTCTAAAACTGAATTCGTGTGTTTCTATTATAAACTATATAATGCAATATAGAAAATCCTAAAATGTAATTCAAAGCTTTCCATGGTGATTTTTTAAAATACTATTGACTGTATTTTGTTATACTAACTACAAAGTCTTGATTGTATGTCACTCAACTATATTTTGTTATTTTGTTTCTAAACGCAACAAACATCATATGTTTTGAAACTTTATAAAAACTTCAACACCCAGGACAGAAAACCGACAACAAAATCAAATGTAAACCAGTTTCTAAAATCTTTCAATATATGTATTTTACTTTTAGAAATGTAAAAATATTTAAAAACCTAAATAAATTCATTTAACTTTAACTTAAATGAATAAAAACCTCGTTGTCCATCGCTCCTGCGGTAACAACAATGGTGAGAATGCGGTAAAGGCGACAACCCTACTATCAAATTCCAAACGTGCGCAAAAACGAGACTGGGGCAAAAGGACGAGAGCACACATAGACTTGCATTACGGGGACATGCACACACGCTGAAAAGCAAATACACCTCCCTGCTGAACACATGGCAAACATACTGAGAGAACAGCAGGATTCATTAAACTGTTTCTTGACCAAAAGAGCGAAATGGATGCAAGGACTCATATGCGTCTTCAAAAGCATCATTTTCTTTTCTTATTTACGACACACATTGGCGCATCCTCAGTGTTTGGACTTCCAGCCACCTTTCAAACCCCTTTACCACCTTGAGTTTTGCAGGCATTATGAGAACTTTGGTTGCTGTGACCAAAAAACGGACAATCGTATTGCGATGAGATACTGGGATATAATGGAGCTGATCGGTGATGAATCTTATGACGTGTGCGGTGACTTGGTTAAAGATATTATGTGCCAGGTATGTGTTATCTTTTATGTACACCAATGAGATTTATTGTGTTTTGTATTTAACCAATTTGACATGCTCATGTTTTGACGTAATAAGTTTTTATTAAGCTTTATGAATTGACCAATAATTCAACAACTTAATAATTATGGCTGTCCGATATGCCCTATAAATAATTATCAGTGAGACACTGTAAGTCTTCTATAACAATAACATAATAGTTAATTCCTCACTTTGTATCTTTAAAATATTTAATCAATAACCTAAAAACCTATTTGCTCCATTTACATTGTAAAAATTGATTATAATCAAATCTTAAAATGCATATAATTTTGTAAATCAGTTTAAATAACATCAATATTCTTGACTAAAATCAATTTCAAAACATCTTACAGGAGTGAAAGCTTGAAAAATGTATATAACATATTTTACATTATATATCAACTTTGAATGAATGTTGAGTTATATGAGTATTTTGAGCCACGTTTGCTGCAAATTGTGGTAAGAATGAACAATAAATGGCACTTGTAAAGTTACTCTAATGTCAACTACATTTAGGTAAAAAAAATGTTAACATACCACAAGAGTTAAAATCCCATAGATCTTCAAGAAGAGCTGGAGACTTAAGGCTGGTCTCTTTTGACTTACATGCAACACCCTGCCATACAGAGTTAAACACTGTTAAACACTGGCAAACACCACACAGTTTCTTCAATAAATGTAAAGCAGTTCCTTGCATTAGTTTTAACTGCATTGCTCTTTCACAGGAATGCTCTCCTTACGCCGCACACTTGTTTGATGCTGAAGATCCGTACACTCCAGTGCGTCACATCCCGGGATTGTGCTTCACCTACTGTTCGGAATTCCACAGTAAGTGTCACTTTGTGGTGAAGTACCTCACCAACAGCCGGACCATACAAGAGACAAGTGAGAAGGATGGCACACATTTCTGTAACATCATTAATCTTCCTGACCAGGACTACTGCTATCCCAGTGTCCTGAGGAACAACGAACTATACAGCAACCTAGGAAAAGTGGAGGACACCAAAGGATGCCTGCAGTTGTGCTTGATGGAAGTGGCCAATGGGCTGAGGAACCCTGTTCTTATGCTCCACAGTGGAGACGACACCCATCGTATGTTTGTGGCAGAGCAGGTGGGCTTCGTTTGGGTGTATCTGAGAGATGGAAGCCGTGTAGAAAAGCCCTTCCTGGACATCAGTGGAGAGGTGCTGACTACACCTTGGCTGGGGGATGAAAGAGGTTTCCTGGGCCTAGCCTTCCACCCCAAGTACAAAAACAATGGCTGCTTTTACATCTACTACTCCGTTATGGTCAACGGCATGCTGGAGAAGGTTCGCATCAGTGAGATGAAGGTCTCGGCTCATGACATGAACATGGCAGACCCCCACTCAGAGAGGTTAATAGCTTTGATATATGATCTTTTATATATGTTCAGCTGATTAAACTGAAGGAATAATTATAATAATCATTAAAATATTAATTTAAAAACAATTAATTTATTACAATTAAATTAATATTTAAATTATTAATTTAATAAGTATTAAATTATTAAGATTTATAAAAAATGAGTGTGTTTTTGTAATAAATGTCATTTGTCACATCTGCAAAAAATGTTGGAGTGTATGTAGCGTAATCTTACAATGCTTGCTTAGAACTTAAAAGTAAATTTCACTTTTCAAGTAAATTGCAAACAGAGAGACAAATAACAGACTGCAGGCTAAAAAAGACGTTTGAGTAAAACAGTAAAAGCTGAATTTTCATTTTTAGGTGAATTATTGATTAAAGTTACATTATGAATATTAATATATTATGAATAATTTAATAAAGTTATAGTCAGATATGTTCTACACCAAATTTTATCTACAGAGTTCTTCTTGAGATCGAGGAGCCTGCAGCGAACCACAACGGTGGACAGATTTTGTTTGGTGTAGATGGATACCTGTACATCTTCACAGGCGACGGCGGAAAATCAGGAGACCCTTTTGGAAAGTTTGGGAATTCCCAAAACAGGTAAGTTGTGCTTAGTTTTTTATTTCTCTTTTCTTCTCAGACACTTTATAAAAGTTTACAGGATATGCAAATATGTTTTAGATCAGCATTGTTGGGAAAAGTGCTTCGGATTGATGTGGATGGCAGCAGTAATGATGGGAAGCAGTACAGGATACCTCCAGACAATCCCTTCTTAGGAGACCCTGATGCTAAGCCGGAAGTGTATGCCTACGGCGTGAGGAACATGTGGCGGTGCTCAGTGGACCGGGGAGATCCGGTGACCAGTTATGGCAAAGGGAGAATTTTCTGTGGTGATGTGGGCCAGAACCGTTATGAGGAGGTTGACATCATAGTAAAGGGAGGAAACTATGGATGGAGGGCCAAAGAAGGATTTGAATGTTTTGATATGAAATTGTGCCAAAACTCCTCTCTAGGTGAGCTAGACTTTAGAAAAACTGAAAGGTAAATCAATAAAACACAAAAAACTGACCAATGAAATGTTCCAAAGTTATACTCAATAATGAAACAGATAGGTGTGGTTATGGTGTGGATTAGTGAATAGCTGGGGCTTACATCTGCAAACATTTATTAAATTGATTTTTTAAATCTTTTTTTGATAGATGACATTCTTCCAATTTTTGCTTATGGACACCATGTTGGGAAGTCAGTAACTGGTGGTTATGTGTACAGAGGATGCGAGTCACCCAACCTCAACGGTCTTTATATTTTTGGAGACTTTATGAGTGGGTGAGAGAACCAAAACTATTTTAATATTATTACCCCTTCAAAACAAAACCTACCTTCAACACATCAATAAAGTCATCCGATCTTAACTGAGGATTTATTGCAGCTAAAAGCACTACAAATATTATTTTTACTTAAAAAAAAACTCAGGAGAAATGACAACACAGGCTTTTGTTTATGTTCAGACGACTGATGGCTCTAGAGGAGGATAAGAGAACTGGGAGATGGATGGAGAAGGATGTGTGTATGGGTGACACTAAAACCTGCTCTTTTCCTGGCCTTATAAATCACCACCATAAGTTCATCATCTCATTTGCTGAAGATGAATCAGGTGAGTTTGCCACACACTGTATTTTATAAACCCCATTATAAATAATATAGCAGTAACATGGCTTCAGTCATTCATACCATGTTTTTTCCCCATCACCACATCTTCTGTGAAGGAGAGCTTTATTTTCTGGCAACCTCCTACCCGAGTGCAATGTCTCCTTTTGGCACTATGTATAAATTTGTGGATCCTTCCAGGTGAAGTATGCATACTTCTCTCAGTGATGAATACTTAATCATAAGAGATTATTAGCACTGATGTAACCTTTGGGTCACACCACACACATTTCTCATTTTGGCAGAATTTGTGTCTGAATTTGGACACAAATTCAGAAAAGCGTTGGATAAAGCGTCTACTTAAACAGATTAAGGAAGTTAATTTGCTCTTTCTTTTGCCAACCAAGTCTCCTTTCTACCTAGTCTCCCTAAATAGAGGAAAAGCTTACTATATCTGTACACATGCATCCATTTCTGAATGCATTAAGACATCATTAAAGAGAATTATTTAAATCCAAGAGGCTTTTTAATTCACTTAAACTGGAAAATGTGGTCTAATCTGTCTATATTATAAATAATGTAGATTAGGTAAAGCTCTGCATTAGTTAGATAAAGTATGACATTATAATGAGAGACACCTGAGTAACTGTGTGATGTATCATAAGGTCTATATTGTCTCTGTAGAATCTCAGACACATTTAAACCAAACTGTTAAAAACAGACAGTATTAAACAAAAACATTTGCATACATTTTGTACTGGTATTTGAGCGATTGTTTTTGGGCTTCTGACTAGAAAAATGAGGAACTGTTTTTTTGGGAGCACCAGGATCTCATTGTCTTCTCACACACATTCAGCGCTGCATTTACAGTTATGTTAAATGAATAAAGCTGTAATTTGCAGTATTTGTACCTGTTTTGCCTTATTATATTTTCCTAGTTTAAGTTTCTTCTCACCGTCTGTCATTTACAGAAGAGCACCTCCAGGAAAATGCAAATACAAACCACTTCCTGTGAAGGTCAGGGGGAAGAAAGTGCCATTTACACCCAGAGAACGTAGGAATTTTAACATTTTATGGTTAAATCACAATGTCAAAAACTCATGATTGCATTTTTGTTACATAAATGTTTCAAAAATGTAACTGGGCTGCCTGAAGGCTGCAGCTAATACATGTTGAATTTTCAGTGACTGTACTTGGCATAGATGTAGCGCCTACAAGACCACCACTGGAAAATATCACAGTCACCGCTAAACCACCAAACACAAGACCGGCCACAAGAGCCAAACCCACCACATCTGCAGCAGAGAAGAAACATCTGTCCCAAAACACCACAGCAAAACTGTCCCAGGAAAAGTCAAAGCAGACAACTCAGCCAAAAGAAAAGCAAAATAATATAAGCATAAAAGCAATAAAGAAAGCTGTTCCTTACAGTAAAAAGTTAACATTACAAACTAAAAAAGGCAGAAAAGACACCGACAAACTGACTAACAAATTATCTGTAAAAGGACCTCAAAGAGGCCAGGCATCCAGACCTTTCACACCAACAAAACCAAAACAGGAGGCAACACCAGCCACTGGGTTAAAAAAGGCTTGGAAAGAAATGAAGAAACCAAACAGTAAACCTAAGGTGAACAGTAAACCTAAAATAAACAGCAAACCTAATGTGAACAGCAAACCCAATATTAACAGCAAACCCAATGTGAACAGCAAACCCAATGTGAACAGCAAACCCAATGTGAACAGCAAATCCAATGTTACCAGCAAACCCAATGTGAACAGCAGACCAAAGGTGAACAGCAAACCCAATGTGAACAGCAAACCAAAGGTGAACAGCAAACCCAATGTGACCAGAAAACCAAAGGTGAACAACAAACCCAATGTTAACAGCAAATCTAATGTGAACAGCAAACTCAGTTTGAAAAACAAACCTAAGGTGAACAGCAAACCTAAGATGAACAGCAAACCCAATGTGAACAGCAAACCTAAGGTGACTGTTTCTGCAAAGAATCAAGACAGCAGCACAACAAATATCGCTCACACAAACCAGAAACTGTCCGAATAATCTGTTTGTATGATGTAGTATTGGGAGAGCAGCAAAA
The DNA here is from genome assembly GCA_036877545.1 of Yasuhikotakia modesta. NCBI lineage: Eukaryota > Metazoa > Chordata > Actinopteri > Cypriniformes > Botiidae > Yasuhikotakia > Yasuhikotakia modesta. Next base: position 1,008 of record JBAJNP010006973.1, on the reverse strand, counting down.
AGGTCTGAAGTCAGTCAGATGTGTGACGTGTTAGAGCAAAAAAAATCTTTCTGTTCACATTTTCTGTTTTACTTAACATGCGTTCTTTATGTTAGTTATTTTTAAATGTGGTTAAGTAATGAGTATGGGGCAATATCCTTATTTTGGATCAAAATCAAACGTTATCCTACATAAAACAGCAAGAATGCTTTTGAAAACCTTTCTTAAAAATAATTCTTTGAAACTAAAATACTTTGTATTGTAAAATGTGCTAATTTTATGACATCCATAAAGTGCAAAATGTATATTTAAACTACAAATTAAAAATAATTTTTTGTAAATTTAATTGGTGTTCCTTTCTTTTAATAGACACAAACAAGAAGAAAATGTATATTTATAAATGTGTGCATGCAAAGTTTGCCTTGGCCGAACTAGACAAGTTTCATTCAATTAAATGTTTAGGTTTGTTTAAAGTGAAATTCTTTTTGTTGCAGATCCAAACCATGTCTATGTGAGCTGGTGTAATTATAGCTGTTACACCCTGTGTGTTTGTGGTCCTTGTTCATTGCTTCTGTTCAAACACATAAATAACATCAGACGTCAAACAAGGCACTACAGGCTAATAGGCTTTCAATTTAACAAACAAAAAACATTAAAACAAGGTACTGGACAACACAGTTTGTTAAAAATACAGAACTTAAGAGGCAAGTTCCCAACTACAGGACAATTTAAGTGACTTCAAATCAAAACATTTTTAAAAACATCAACATGTGCTACAGTCTCAGTTAACTCTGTGTAAGAATTTTTGTTGCTTCCTGTGGTGAGATTTTGAGAGATTTAATATGATTTTTTAGCAGTTGAGGTTCAGTTAAGGTTTGTGTGGCAGAATAAGTTAGTTGTTCTTTCTTATCTTTTCATTATTCAATCTGTTTGTTAACAGTGGTTATCATCACTAATGGCTAATCTGCGTTTAGTAATCACTTGTCACAAGTCAAAAGTAGATTATGACATCAATGTTCATTTTTAACC
>JBAJNP010006972.1:0-23951 GCA_036877545.1 Yasuhikotakia modesta | reverse complement strand
TACAGATTGTCGTTGTGTTAGCCTGTGAGCAAAAATTTAGAGCAGATGTATAAGCTTAAATATACATAAACTATATTCCACACTATATTAATGTAATAATATCGGGTACTGGTCTTATTTAACATGGCTGGCAAGTATGTATACATGAATATATCTATATACCATAATATTTTACTAGACAGTTAAGACAACACGCTGTTTTTGTAAAACTATGTTTAAGTTTATATTATTATTGTTTAAGTATTTATCACAATCAAGTTTAATGAAACTTCACAGCCACAAAACTATATAAATATTAATCCAAAGGTGATAAATAGATCATGTAAACTGGACAAATACAAAATATGTAAAATAGTTATTCTTTTAAAAAAATAAATGTGTACAGTGCAGTGTTTTTATGAATCTTTGTGGTTTATGATCTGTACTCTCAGGTATATGTGACATGCACTACAAGACTTCAGGTAAACATGTTCAGTATTGCAGTAAATCTCTCCATCTCAGTGCTGCAGATGTTAGATGAGTGTTGAATGTTTCAGAGGGGTGGAGGTACCATCAAGAACTGTTCTTTGTCCAAAAGAGGCTTGTGGAATGAAACACTGTTGAGATCTTCCTCCCGCTCTCCTATGATGTGCGCTAACAGGTTTTTCCAGAAGTTTCTGCTGCATGTTGACTGTAAACCAAATACTTCTGCATCCATTGACTGACACAGACCAATTCAGTTCACTTGTCTTCGTCAATATAAATAGTGCTCATTACTTCTATGAGTAAAGTATAATACATTCAGTATAGTGCATATGATAAGGTTATAAAGGAAATGCATTCAAACATTGAGACATTATTTAAAGTGTGTGCTTGTTAAGAATCTGTCTATGTGTGTGTTCCTGTAGACTATATAAAACACTTTCTGCTTTATTTATTGCCATAAACTGTTTGCCTGCCATGGCAACACTCTTAAATGTGCACATTTGTTAAGTTTGTTTTTGAACATGCCAAATTTTATTGGATTGTTAAATATATCTGTAATAGAAAAAACAGTGTTATTAAAGATAACAGTGTTGCAATATATATATATATATATAATGGTGACATGTCCTAATGTGGGACACTTAAGCTTCTGCTCTTCCAAACCAGTGAATGCCAGTAAAATTAAAACAAGGCTGTACTGCCATGTGATCAAAGTGCATATTGGATGTGGATTTGCCATGTTGGCTTAACATTGTAATATTACCACAGAAGTCCAAATACAAAAAATTGCCACATTAGGGCAATTCACTTTACATCTTTTTGTGTCCTGAAAATAGGGAGTGTTACCAAACACTCCTGCCTCACCCATGTGCCATAAATTTGTGGTGATGAGTTCTTAAAAATAGGCTTACAATAAAGTTTAAAAAACGTTAGCCACTTTTTTTTTTACCAGCAGGTGGTGTCAGCAAATTGCGAAGACATTTAATATATGATTTGCTGCGTTTCTATTGGGCGTCATGACTTCAAGGAAGCACCCACAATAATAGCAGATTTATTGATATAAATCAAGGTTCAGATAATGTTTGATCAGCATATACATACAGTTTTAATGAACTCTGCTTCTCAGGTTGCAGATTTTAAAATTGACATCATGCATCAGATATGAAACCATCGGAATGAAGATGAAAATAGTCCAACACATTAATACACAAGACACAAACCGTTCACACCAAAATCTTTAATACTTTTTCCTTTCACAAATTAACTGTGCTACACAAGACAGGACAACTGAAAAAAAGTATTAATAGCAATAAAAAAAAAAAGACTGAATTAAAAATTAAACAATAGTACAAAATGTTGACTCCAGTCCGATTCTGAAAATAGATATTTGACCCTCTGGGGTCAGGAATTAAGACATGCTATGGTACAGAGCTTCAGTGTGGGTCCAAAAGGTCACTGAGAGTCAAAGGTTTGTGGTCATCATGGGTTCAGTTTGCGTGTTGTGCAGTTGAAAAACACAATTTGAGAGTGTATGGGTACGGCCCAGCTGAGGAAGGAAATAAATGAGTTACGGAACGTCCTAATATACTCAGACTTGATCTCAGCGACCCATAACAGTAAAACCTCAGGGGCACATCAGATACAGCACAAGTATCTTGTAACAAAACAACAGCGTGTTGCCTATCATGTAATCAAACCAGGCTATCTGGTCATGTACGTCAGCCGCATTACAGGAATGTCAAAAGTGTGTTTGTGAGGATACTTACTAGGGTTCTTCATCTGGTAGTGGTTCATCATGGCGAGAGCTTCCATAGCGTCGTTCACGTTTTCCCACTCCAACAGACCAGATGAACTCCTCTCACCTGCAGTTCCACCAACACAGACACAAACATATCCAAGTGTATTTATACGGAATCAGACATACACCCTCTACACTACACGACATGCCTCATGCAATAGACTGTGTTTATATACAGACACAAACTTATTAGTAACTTACTCTTGCCTGTAAAAAGTTTCACACTGCTTGGACTCTTGATTCCCAACTCATCGCAAATCTGTAGATAAACCAGAAGAGACTGTTAACACACATACCTAGATAAAAGCACAAGATAAACACTACTGGCCGAACTTCTCATTTCAAAGCAAAATATCAGAAAAAGATGATTATCTTACCTGATTAAAAGCATCCTCAGAACTGTCTGGCTGACTGTTGAAGAAGTGTAGTACGTTGCTGGGTTGCTGGATGCGGTTCTTGGCTGCCTGCTCAGCTGTAGTAAAGCGGTTGTTTCTGTTGCCATGGAAATCCTTAAAACTACAAGTGCCATCTTCCAGCTGGTATGACTGACCTGGCATTATGGCCTGTTGCTTGGATACACTACAGACAAAGAGACAATGTATTAACAGTGAAATGGACATGAAAAATCAGAAACACTTTTTCAAGTAAATTAAGGGGCAGCTTTTTATTATTAGCATTTCTAGAAATATTTTGTTGTACACACCAGACATTGAGTTTTTGTCCGAACAGCATGTTGTTGTTAAGATGTGAAATAGCTCTGTCGACAGCATAACAGTCTCCCATTTCCACCATGGCAGCACCTGGTTTACTCTTCATGAACTTAACCTGAACACACAGACATCAACTCAATAGACCTCACCAATGCAAAATGACCTCTTAAAATAAAAGCACCAACTTACCCTCTCCACATTGCCATAGAGACAAAATATGTTGAAAACTCTGTCTGCATTTATCTTGGTGGGCTCAAGGCCATATACCATGACCACTGGAGAATCAGCATGAGCGTTGTAGTCCGGTGGAGGAGGCCCATACTGGGCCCCACCATAACGGGGGCCGCCACGGCCACGTCCCATTGGGGGGCCCATGCGTCTTCCCTCGTAGTGAGGGGGTGGAGGTGGTGGTCCATAGGTATCATCATAATGACCGTAGGCAGCCTGAGGTCCACCTTAAAGAACAAAAGATTTAGATGCGAGACTTTACATGTCGTTCAAAATGTGGCAATCATTCCCTGTTCATTGCAAACAAAGAGAAAATTAAATTAACTTCTAATGTAAAACTCAAAATATTGAGGGCATTTTTAAGGTCTGTCAGCTGCTTCACGTTTGATGGTATCAAACATAAAAACTGACCATATTCTGGCGGATGATCCCCCAGCAGCGCTGGCTGCCTCTGCCGCTTGTTTGGGTTAGCATTGGGGTCTGAAAGAGAAATAGAAGAAAAATAGTACCGCCACACAACTGCAGTGAATGTCACTAAACGGGAAGGGTCATGCAGTTCTGTGATTGACATGCAGTGAGCATTGTGTTACCGCCAGCACTGACTGCAATACTTAATGGAGATTTTCAATAACACTCAAAGCTAAAATCAACATCTAGGAAGTCTTTTAGATTATATCAACACAACCAGACAGCTACACACACCTTGTGAATTGTTCCAATTGCCATCTGCGTCGGTATCTGCACAGACAGGTATACACATACAAATGAGACAAGCAGATGCAATACAAAATATTTTTATATTTTATAGAAGATAAATTATATCTTCAAGATACTTCAGACAAGATAGTTAAATCAAAGATGGGTATGATGCATGTCTTGTGTTGGAAAAGTGATTTTGATTTTTACTGTAGAATGTAGAACAAACAACACATTCACATATTCAAGTAAACCAGACCAAAGAAAAAAGAAAACTTGCTTTTACACTGGCAAGTTAGCTCAGAATAAAGTCACAGTCAGAATTGGAGCCCCCATAATATGAGTATCAATCCTGTGTGTATGCAGAGACCAAGTCAAAACGTCTCCAAACAGCCTCATTGTCATATTAAGCATTTCAAAACATGACCCTAAAACCACGTGTACGCAAGTTTATTTCAAGATAGTGGCACTTGAAAGTGCTACATTACATACTAAATTATGTCCCAACATGGAAACCAAAGATGGTGTTTTAGTTTAGCTGGGACAACCTGTAACACTGAAAAGGTTTCAATGGTTTTGCTGGAACAAGTCAAGGCACTAAGTGAATATTTACCACGCAGCTTTTATCAAGAACTACAACAATCCAAGATGACAAAAAAGCAATACTAAAGAGCAATGGTAAAAGCTATTTAAGGAAAAGGAATACAGGAAGGGATGTGAAACTAAATGAAAGGAATAGCTCACCCAATAAAAATTCAACCATTTACTCATGTTTTAAAATTTGTATGAATTTTTCATCTGTGGAACAAAAGGAAACTTGCAGTAATGAACATTCAGTTTTAAGTGAGTAAATGACATTACTCAATTTTTAGGTGAACTGCCCCTTTAAACATGGGAGCTACATACATTACTGATACAAACTTGCACAGAGGTACAATACAAAAAGCCCAAGAGAGCACATTCATATAAATTTGGGCTTATTGTAGTTTATGCATATGTAGCTACATCTTTACAAATTCAAAAAACTTCAGTCAGCAGTGCTAGGTGAACTAGCTACAAATGAAACCTTGTTGGTTAAACTGTTTGAATGAGCTGTGTGCTGTATGTCCATAATTCTGGTGGCTTCAAAAAAATAAATGCAGCAGGCACCAGGGTGGAAGTGAGTTATTCTTTACCAGTCTCCGTTTCCCAGATGATTCCATTTTCATTCAATTCTCCCGTTCTGTTAGGATATTCTTCCCAATTCACAGCATGTGGTTTTGGTGAGTTCCAGGCACACTGGTGCTTACCACAGCGAGGGCTGGATAGCAGACAGCAGATACCGTGGTGAGTTTGGGAGAGAGAGAGATGCCACACCAGCTGCCAGACTAATCCACACCTGCGTCATACAGGGGGCGTAACACAGGGATCAGAACACGGTCAGCCGTGCTCAATGAATAAAATAGATAGAATACTGAGAGGAGGAGGAGGGATGGGGAAATGAAAGAGAGAAAGCACATCAGCCCACAGAGAGACAGGGCTTGGGGAGGGAAAGCGGAGGAGCTGTCTGTGTGATCGGTGCGGATGTCCACGCGGTTACAGTTGCGGTCCTTTCCATGTGTTGCAGTGATGTATTGTTGCCCGCTGTGTCTTGTTTGGTGCATTTCAATAGTGTTCAATAGTGCAAGACAGCATGTTTGCAACGATGTCAGAGCATTGTTGCCTGTGATTGTTGTGGACTCACTTTAAATTCAATGTCATCTGTTCATTAGTAACAGGCTATGTCTGCTTGGTGTTGCCATGGCAATCTTGACTGGGTGAATAATGATGATTTCAACTTGTGTTGTGGTATTAATATCAGTCTGGTATGACATCATGATGTTCTCTAATCACTGTGCGCAATGACCTCATGGTGTTGGAGCACTCTTGATATGTTATGACGGTATTGATTCACCATCGATTTGTTTGGTGCAAACAATTTGTCTGTTGTGCTGCAAAAATCTTGAAATATTGTCGTGGCAATGTCAGCTTGGCATGTTGTCATGGCGATCCCTGATCATGGCACTTGTGTTGTAGCAATCTTGGTTTGGTGCTGTCATTGTAATGTCAGCTTGAAATGTTGTCATGATGTTCTCAGGATAGAGGATAGAAGCATAAGCAAAGTAGCCCAAACAACCAAGAAACATGACGACATATTGCAGGTAATGAGAAGTATCTGTAGTAAAAAAGTAATCTGTATAAATCTTCTCTCTCTTATTCTGTGTGTTGCGCCACTTCCCTTCTTTGTGGATGTTGCATATTGTGTTTATAGATTTATGTTGATTTGAAGGGTCTTCTGTGATTGGCTGTAATGTATTATCCAAAGAGATTAGAACCATCCCCCAAAAATGACATTAATTCAGACAGATGTCCGCCACCTTTGTAGATAATGTAGATGTTAGCTGAGTGGAAGGATATCTTGAGTACTGCAGTGTTTATATCCATGTAACGTCATTATGAGTGAAACTCATCTCTGAATCATTGTTCCATGTGGCCTGTTGAAGTGCTGTGTTTGCATAATAACTGGAGTGTCTCGCGGATGACTGAGAAACTGAAGTACATGGAAATGTTGTGTTTAGCTGTTAGCGAAAACACAGGAGCTAAAACGCATTACATTCCACAAAAATGTTTATCTTAAAATATTTTGCCCCACCAGCAGTTGTACAGTTTACTGTTACCATTCCATTCTATACCATGTTATTGTAAAGCAGTCAGCCAATCAAATTTAAATAATTCCATAAAAGACAAAAACCTTATTTAAAACCAAAATAAAACAATCTGCCTTCACTACACATCACAGCATACAAGGCTGTAAGATACGAGTAAAATAAATTTAAACCAATCTCCATCATGTAATATGCTCTGTGCAATGTGTCATGCTCTGTGAAAGTACAGGTGAGGGAAATCTCTGCTTCTCAGGTTTACAGGTGTATAAAATACTTGTGCTCTACACGAGACAGGTGACATGCTCAACTGTGAATGTTACTGAGCTGAAAAGCATGCGCGTCTATCATCCGCTAGCTCTCATGCCCTCTGGTGTCTCTGCTTTAAATGACTGGAGGCGTGTTCTTTGTGCGCTTATGTCACAACATGTACATACGCAACTATCTGTGAACGCGTTTCTACATTTATCCACAGAGAAGTGAGAAAACAGCAGCATCACTTAAGTGACGTCCCTGGAAAACCACATGCTTCTGTGATTACTTTAACATTCCCAGAGGATTCACTCAAGGAGGCCTGTTCACACGTCCATCTCTGTAAACCATAAGCAGCAGCACAGACAGAATAACTGCATGACTGGTACAGTACCTTGACCACTTAGATTGGGGTTGGTGTAGTCCCATGTGTCCTGGTCATTTTTGAAGACGTTGAGGCGGGTTGGCTATACAGTATAAAGTACAATAACATTAGAAATTAATTTGTGGGAGTGTAAATGTTACAATTCATCATTAAGAAAGCCTTAATATAAAGTGACTTATATATACCCTATATATATACCCTGATATACTCAACAGAAATATACTGAGATCACTGACACGTCATTTGCCTTAATAAGCATCGTTAACAGAATAATTCACTAACAGCCATGAAAAGAAATCCACTCATATTTGGATGAACCATCCCTTTAATTTAGCATACTAACTCACAGCCAGCAGGGGGCATCCTACAGTTAATGCAATGTGAAGTGAGATACTGTGCAGCACTAACCTTAGCATACTCAATTTTGAGGGTGCAGCAGCCCGAGTAGATATCAGCCCCATTGAGAGAAGCTTTAGCTCTCTGTGCACTCTGAACCGAGTCGAATGTGACCAGGAGTCAAGGAGAACAATTACAGAAACAACAACAGCGGGCGGACCAACAAAACAGATACAGTTTCAGTATGAATAAACGTGTTTAATCAAGTTTAACATGTGATGAGCCCAATACATGGTGCACAATTAATAAAACTGTTATGAAACTAATTTTGTTTAAGGATATTCAACCATGGCCTGAACTCCGTTTTTCCTGAAGATCACAATCCTTTGCACAGGGCCGCAGTTATTACATATGGTGTACAGCACGTCCTACAAAGACAATGTAAGCAACAACACAGGCTTAAGTTCATACACAAACACACTCTTAGATGGTTATGTATATTATATCTTGATGTACACATGAAGTGATACATAATACTGAAACGACTGACCGTGGTAATGGGATAGATAGGGTTCATGATGGTGAGGAGCAATACAGTGTTGACGCTCCGTGAGTCATCAGAGTCACTAGGCCGAGAGATTTTTTGACTGGTGGAGTAATTGAGGTAAGACGGCCGGCCAGCAATGTAGACCTGACTGCCGTTAGCATACGTCACTGCATTAGAGGATCCATTCATATCCTCAAACTCAACCAATGCCTGGCGCTTCTTCGGCATTAACACAACATAACTGAAACAACACAACACAAATGACCTCAAACAAACCTTCAAAGTATATCCATATACAGTCTGTAACAATAAAACATCCATATTTAATTTTGCATTTACATTTGCTAATCTAGACACTTAAAGAGTCTACAAAACTGTTTATAAGTGAGAATTGAGATGATGTTGACATCAGTGCTATTTTTTGCAGGAATTCATTACAGATAAAATGAGCAATTAGCAGAAGTTACTTTTAGTTACTTTTTTAAAGCACCGTTTGGAACAGGACCAATGGTTCTACACCCATTTTACCTTATGGTGCCAAACTCCTGGAGCGCCTCCACCAGGTCAGCCTCGGTGATGCCGTCAATGAGCCCCCTTACATGTACCACAAGCGAGGGCAAGGTCTTGTGCGGGTCATTGTAACCCTCCTACACAAGGGTCGGGGGTAAGAGATTAGATCATACCGAGGTAAAACGAAAAAGAAGCCTTATTGATTAAGGCTCCGAAGACTTCAATACAATATCACACTTACACCCACTGCCTTTGATAGTCGTGAATTATTCGTTTGGCCACTTTGTCTAACTTAAATTTTCATAATGGCCAATCATAAAGCGGGGTTAAGCTTTTAGCTTAAGCTTTTTAACAAAACTGAATTAGCATATTTTCGAAGGTTTACCCCAGATCTAATATACCGCTAAATAAACAGATGTCTGTAAATGCAGGTAGCACGCGTTGCTTCAGAGGTCGATTTATCAGCCCAGAACAATGAATGGCTGTTGATAAAAGCACATCGGCACCACCACCCAGTTTCAGTGCATATCGGAGCATTGAAAGGATATACCTTAATACATGTAGTTTAAATTATATATATCTTTCACAATCAAATCATTGTTTCTCCTAACTGAAAAACTAGCAAACATACTATAACGTTTATACTGCGTGAAACGACTTTTGAGCGAGGAGAAAAAACATTGTACTTCTTTAGACATGCAGAATGCAATGCGTTTAATAAAATAAATTACCGTGGCCATTCCTTCGCTTTCTGTTTTCTGTCTTTTTGTTGCTCTGCCCCCGTCGCCGTAATACTGGCCTGCCGCAGCAGCCATGTTGTCTCCACTGAAACGCTCTAAAATGGAAAACGCCACTGGTTGCAGCTACGGCAACCCGGAAGACTAACGCGAGACGGGGAAAAAACGCGAGAGAGGAAGTGGTTTGAGTTACACTGAGTCGTTGTAAATCAAAACCACGTTAAATAACACTATCCAGGCAGGTGGATTACTAAATTTTGACACGGTAAATGTTCAAAATAATAAATCGCTGGATTTAAATAACAAAAAACTTATTAAAAACATATAACCGGAGATTGTTTTAAACTAGAGAGATGGAAAGCCCGGGTAACCTCACGTTGAAGTAGTCACGTGCAACCTAAATCACGTGAGGAACATCAACCAATAATTAAAGGCAATCACATCAATGGCGGGCATTCAGAGTTGCAGGTTCTTGCAGCAGTTTCTTAATACGCGTTCTTGTCCATGTTTGTAATTGAATGCTTAGAAAACAATACAATCATCATTGTCATAACACAGAAATACAACAATAAGCAAGGGCCCCTATCTGGTTTAAATCCTCAGTACGAACCATGGGTTTTTTTTATAGTCCTTTGAGCTAGAAAGTCACATTTTCAATACATGCTTTCAAGGTTGTCGAGACAAATCCTTATGAAACTCGCCGCTGGCTTTATGGGATTAATTTCATGCCAATAAGAATAAATGCAAACATTGCCAAACAAAAATAATCTGAAAAACACTCAGAAACGATAACCTCAATGGCAAAGGTATAGCATAGTTTACAAACACCGTTTTCTAATCTTTTCTTTGCACACCAGTTTTTAGTTTGATTGTTTTTGTTCATTTACAGTTTGTATTAATGCTTACTGAAAAGCAAGTCCATAGATCCATGGGTTCACTAGTGGTTAAACATGACTAATTCGTTGTGGCATTTAACATAAATCTTTAATTTACTAATAACAGAAACCATTATTTTCCCAGAAAAACCTACATTTTCAGCTCATGACCCTTAAAAGTGGATCAGCACACAAACACATCTTGCATTAAATTTTACCTTTAATGACAAGTTGATAGTGTCATAGTTATAAACGTTTAAATATAAATATTATAAAAAAAATCTCTCAACTTTAACTTGCTTTGAATCACCACACTGCACTGACCAATCAGACATGCTGGTCATTATGACGCCACACTGGACTTTACCCACCAGCTGCCATTTAATTAGCCTCTACTTTATCATTGCAAACTACACACAAGTAACAAAAAAAAAACCAAGACAGCAGCATCCTGCAATAAAGTTGGGTTTGTAAAGCCTTACTTTATTAAAAAGATAAATGCCATTTTCAATGCAAAAGAAAAAAAAATTCTACATCAAACAAATCACAGCATACTCCTCAGCTCATAACACACTGACTAAATCACAACACCTAAACAATCTTGCTTAATTCATTGACCACAGGACACTGGCTTAACACTGAAATAAAACAACAGAGCTTAAAATGTATTAAGAGAAAGTTACAAGAGGAGACTTCAGGGGAAAAAAAAAAAAAAACATGAGCTGCTTGAGATGCTTTCATAAAGGGTGTGTGAAGGGGGGGGTCGTCTTTGAAACAAAATCGTGGTAGCTACAGTAGAATCAGGATTGAAATTATGGGGGAGATAAAATGAATTTGAGCCCTGAGGCAATAGTGGGAAATGGGGGTGAAACATCAGTATTCAGATCAGTCAGCATCTGGTGTTGGACTTCTCCTTGGGCTGGCAGACCTGGAATGACTAACACACAGAAACACAGTGTTAGCATTTAAACATGCCAAGATGTACACATACAGTACATCCCTGCAAACATTTACCTGTCTTTCTTGGGACTGACTGAACGAGACCGAGATCTGGACATACTACGGTTCCTCTGTCTGGAACCAGAGCGCGAACGGGAACGAGAGCGACTAAAAAAATAAATAATAAAAATTGGATTTACAAGTCAATAAACTTTCTTCTGGTCTACACAAACATGTTGTCTCCATTGAAGACAACCCAAATAAGGAAAGCATTCCAAGCAAGGTAAAAATGTACCTGTCTCTACGGTCTGGTGTTCTGGATCTTTTAACAGGGCTTTTGGACCTGCGCACAGGTGAGCGAGAACGACGCACAGGAGTTCTGGATCTGGAGCGAGCTGGGGAGCCTGACCTAGAACACAAATGTTAAAAGTTTATACAAAACAAACCTGCTCAATTAAACAAACCAATACAATTCTTAAATGCATACAGTTAGAACAGGAATATGACTGATAGCACAGCTTACCTGCTTCTGCGTTTTGAGTATGAAGGTGAGCGTTTCGAGTATGAGGGCGAGCGATACCTCCTGTTAAAAAACAAAACAAGGTGGCATATTTGACTTGTTCGCACTATTACAACCCTTGGAGTAACAGATGGAGTAGCATCAGGCCTTACCTCTCATTGCTACGGCTGCGGGAGCGATACCGGCGACCACGGGACCTGGACCGAGAGCGAGATGTAGACCTAAACACACAAAATAAATTAACATATTAGCAAAATCCAGCAAATGGTTGAAATGGGTGGAAATAAGAGCTGACTGTACCTGCTGCGTCGCCCACGCCTCTTGCTGAAGCGATAACAATCATAGGCATAATGGCCACTTTCTCCACACTGGTAGCAGCGGTCATTGGGGTCAAATTGCCTGCGGTTAGGACGCCCGTAACGGGACTTTCTGGACATACCATTAGACAGTTCAACTCGAACACGGGCTCCACAAAGCACCCTGAAAAATTGTAGATCAACAGGTTAAGTTTACCTGTCAATTTCTAAACCAAGAAGCTGAACACATTTTGTGACCCAGTTGTTTATGCAACCCAGACCTCTCATACTGGCCCTGCTTTTTGCCAGTTGCCTAGTGACAGGCAGTTTTGATTACACATAAGAATTGTACAATATTAAGCTCATAAACAGACTACATTTAATCTGCATCCAGGAAAATGCCATAAAGTTGGGGCTTTTGTGAGCGGAAAGAACAGTGGTAAACCGCCAACACTCACCCCTGTGGGTCTGAGCTCCCTGAAGAGGTCAGGGGGTTAAATGTGCTGCAGTAGCATCATGGGAAATGTAGGCAGGTAGAACTCAAGTTGACTCACTTTCCATCCATCCCCTTTACGGCATCTTCTGCATCTCTGGCATCCTCATACTCTACAAAGGCAAAACCCGGTGGGTTTCGGGCAACCCATACGCTCCGCAGGGGTCCGTAATAACTGAAGGCTCGTTCAAGTTCACCCTTGGCCGCACCATTGCCAAGATCACCCACATAGACCTTACAGTCTGTGGCACGAGAGGAACTTCGGGATGAGTAGGACATCTTGCACCTGTAATGTGAATAAATGGAAGGAAACTACTCAGTTTACTCGTGCACTCCAAGAGACAAACGTACGATTTTTTATGGTCTGGCAAAGGTGCAATTAACGTATTACCCAGCACCTAACATTATCCAAATGAATGCGTCACGCAATTAAAGGCTATTGGTTCGTGATTTTAGAGATTACCGTGTCAAAATATTTCAGTACCTAGTACACATTATCAAACAGTGCAGTATTCACTGCTGTAAGGTAATTTCTTATTGGCTTGTTGCGCAGTCCTGCAATAACTAACAAACATCGCAGCTATTCACGTATCACGTGGGTTTATCAAAATCGTTGAATATGCGACAAACGATACAGCAGTTAAACTAGTCATTGTGAAATACATCCCCACGTGTAGGTTGACTGTATTATGATTTCGCGTTGCTATGTAATCTCGACTCGTCTTCCACCGAGGCCGCAGAGCAGCACAATACAAGAATGATCAAGAATAAACAAAAGTTTATCCAAATCAACACGTTAAATGTTACTCAAGTATTACACATACGGAGAAAACGCAGTGACGTGTGAAAGCAAGGCCCCGGCAAACAGGATTACGCCATTTAATTAGTGCGCCAGAAAAGCAGGCCGCTCTTTGTTTGGCACGTTTTTGGGATTAAACGATAGCACGTACCGAAACACAGAGACCCATTAGCTACCATAACAGTTAAAAATCAGATAAACCGCACAAGATTTAGGGCCGCGTGGGTAAACGTTTAAACAATATAAACAACATGTCTCTTACACGCGGGCTTACTGTAAGACTCCTCGGTTCCGTGCTAGGGCGCGTGGACGATTTCTTCTTCCGGTTGGTTAAACGACTTAAACGAAACGTTAACCGCCAATAAAAAAACTGCTCGTGAATACAGCAAAACAGTATAAGATTCTAATAACCGAGCCTCTAAAGCTTTTTTCTTATGGATAAATTTTTACTCCAAAAACGCTCTTACCAGCTCTCTTATATCATAAGGTCCTCGTCTTGTTCCCGGAAGCGTCACCCGTCACCACCGACTGCGCGAGCACGGCCTCCTCTTTCACGTTCAACAAGAGGCGGGGTTATGAATGCCTCACAGTGATTGGTCTATACAGATGTACGTCAAACTAAAGGCGCGTTTTCCCAGTATTCCAAACTTTGCGCGTTCCTTGTTCCAAACGTGCTACGAAGTGGCGCTGGGATTATTATTGTTCACTGTTATGGACTATCAATAATTTAAAACAAAATTTACTTACAGATTTACCTTACAGCAGAGCTCAAACTCTCACAGACATGCTTCATTAGTTTTCATGGTCTTTAGCATTTTTAAAGTCTGCGCAACAGAACATATGTTCCATATTGATTAGAATAATAAACTATTTTATAAACGTTGACAAATTTAAAGGTTATTAATATATATTTTAATCACAGTTTCAACCAAAATATCAGTTACTATTTGTTTTTTTTTATAACTAATTAACAATAAATGAAAAGATAAGTGGTGGAAAAAATACAACATAATGACATAATACTGAACTTGAGATAAAACTTTTAATTTAACATGATTTGGTTATTCTGGTAACTAAAAACTATTGAATTATGGAAGCTTGTTATAATTATAATTTTGTTCAGGTCACGTTAACAGCGTTCGTTGCTTTGTGTTTTGTGACGTAAAATGTCGCCACCTGTTGGCTCAAAACAACAAAAACGTGACGAATATGCATATATTGCTGTCAACAATTAACAACCCTC
This sequence comes from Yasuhikotakia modesta, assembly GCA_036877545.1. Taxonomy (NCBI): domain Eukaryota; kingdom Metazoa; phylum Chordata; class Actinopteri; order Cypriniformes; family Botiidae; genus Yasuhikotakia; species Yasuhikotakia modesta. The sequence continues at coordinate 9,441 of JBAJNP010006972.1, read as the reverse complement.
CTTTTACATAAATAAAAACAAAACCTCCCAAAATGAACAAGGAATGTTTTATTACACAATTTAGGTACTGGACATATGTGAAAATCCACAAATCCACAATTTGGTGCTCGTGATCACAACTGAGCTATTTGTGACCTTGGTATTAAAAAATTCAACCATGAATTTGTTCTTCAGTTTGTGGAGGAAGTGAATGTACCTCACTCCAGGCCCGTAGTTGGAAAATACATGAGAGACCTACACACATGCACAAAAATGTAATGTTGGTACACAACTATTAAAATACCTGAATGCAAATGTATGGATTTACTCAGTTTATGAACATTAATGTGGACATGCATGCATATGTGTGCTACCTTTTTCCAGGTGTGTGAACAGCATCCCAGGTTCTTTTTGGGCTGCAGGTCTGCTCCTTAATGACCTTCTGTCCATCAGCACCCAAGAGCTTCACGTTCAGTAGGTAAATAGATTTATGAAGCTGGCTTTCCTCATACCTACACGCCAAGGGGAAACACTGAATGCATGAACAGTTACACTGAAAGAGACGTGACTTTCTAAAGCTATGTGTAAAATATACTGATAAATATAGCAGGTGAGGGAGAGACAGGAGAGTAGCAGACAACTTCAGTTTCATTTTTGACTCCCCTAGAATCCCCTCTGCTGTCAGACAGCTGCAAATATCTCATGATGAGCAGTTCAAACTCACCAGTCCTCAATGACTATATCAGGCTGAAACTCATCCAGCAGCTGGTCCCACAGACCCTCTTCCTTTAGATCCACACGCTGCTCTAACGTGAACCACCTGAAATAAAGATGCTCACAGTTTTTTTTCAGACAACTTTTAAATTAAAAATGTACCGGGATTGTGCAGCCTTATCTACATTACAACTTTAAGCAAAACACTTAAGGGACTTAAGAGTTATTAGCATATTGTATAGCATTGTAAGCAATAATGTATAAAATGTAAGTTAAAAAAAAAATTGTGTTCCTGTAGCTCAACTGGTAGAGCATTGCGTTAGCAGCGCAAAGGTTGTGAGTATAATCCCAGAGAATACAAGTACTGATAAAATGTATACCTTGAATTCACCGTAAGTTGTTTAGATAAATGTGTCTGCCAAATGAATACATGTAAAACAAAATGTTTTGCTATAGTACTGAAAAATTGGGCTTACCTGTGCTGAGGCAATTGGCAGAGCACAACACCTGGGGGAATCCCACTAGTGTCATATGGCAAAACCTCTGTGCTAGTGCTCCATTCAGAGAAATTACCTATGATCATCATCAAGATATAAGACTTTATAATGGCTAAAATGGCTGTTTTCAGAACTGTATTGCAATGGATGTAAACGTAATAGTGGCGTGTCACACCACAGGTTTATAGACAACAGTCTTACCATCTGGTTCTAACTGGGGTGGTCGGCAATAAGGAGGTCGTTGTTCCATAAGATGGGGATCAGATAGTGGGCTGCTGTGGCTCACACCTGGCCAAGACAAGCAGCTCTTTAATATACCACAACATCATAATAAAGCATCCCCTATTTATGTTCTCGAAAGTCTCATAAGTTTGTCAGAGGAACAATTTTTGTAAAATTGTGTTTTAACAACTTCCTTGCAATAATAGCATCGCACAGTTAAAAAAGTGTTACAACAAGTACAACAAAAGTTCGTCAGCTAAATGTAATATATATATAATGTAATAAATGTAATATTACAAAACATCCAGCCTATAACCAGGTTAAAGAGATATTGAATTAAATGTTCTCCAGTTTACAACAGCGCGTCTGTGTGACGTCATTACTTTAGCCTCGCAAACACGCACTGCAGACACTATAGGAAGTGTTTTACTGCGCCACCCGCACGCAAGATTTCAGTGTTTACACAAGAATTGCAAGATTTTGCGTTTTATGGAAGTGACTGTGGACCGAATGACAGATCAATGCGTGTTGTCTGAATGTTGTCAATATCTGGAAAAAAAATCTGTTGGTAAATACTAGATTTTGCTTGCAGACAGATACTGCCGGTTATTCTTTAGGCATAACTTTGTGTAACACAAACATAGTCTGACTATAAACATCAAACCAGCTGGTTTATCAAACAACCCATTTAAACATGCAAACAACTCATTTCTTCATTTTCGAGTGTTCATTGTTTTAAAGGAATGATGACAGCTATGTTGTTTGGTCAGTTTTCTGTGTATTACTGATGTTAAAGTTCACAGGTTGTATTGTGTGAAGTTTGGTGTTTCATTTAGTATAATCCTAGTATAATCCTCCAGTAGAGACAAACTGAAATATTGACATATAATGAAAATTGCACTGTAAAGGTAATGGGAAATTGTATTTATTTTTTTATCTTACTTATTTGTTTCTGTCACAGTAAAAAAAACTCCTTAAATATTATTTATTTGTTTGGTATTGATAAACTGTTGATATTAGATTGATCATTGTCGTGTTATTCTTTTATTTGTTTGGATTTCAGACTGCAGTGTCAGTAAGTGGCCGCTGGGTGGTTGTTCTGTCTCTTCTTGTTTTATTTCTTAAATATGGTTTTAAAATATAAGATAATTGTACATAAAACATAAAAGATAATTCTTCTGATAACAGGACTGCATCAGAAACAGGCATCATTCAGACAAAGAAACTATAATAATTTGTGTAATGTATACATCCACTGGGAACACTGAGTACCGGCAGGCTAACGTAACATTAATTATATCACATTTATAAAACACATGCCAACATGATACACTTCTTATGTAATGGCTAGACTGCAGTCACACACATTGAGATACAGTGAAACAGCATTAGGCGATTACCAAACTAATACAACTATGGTCATAAGAGGATAACATATCTAAGGGGTCCAATTTAAATTCCAAAAGATTTTTTGTACGATTTAGGTTTAAAAATTCTCTTAACATAGATGTCAATAGAAGTTTCACCAAGATGAAAACAAAACAATAAAAACAAACAAACAATAAAATGTGTAGATTAGGTGCAGTGCATTATAACATGTTCTCATAAAGCAAAGTCTATTAATTTGGGTTCTGATTATTTTGGGATCGCCATAATTTTGCCACTAATCATGAGGCATCAAATGTTTACACTAGCTTCACTGTTTAAGTGCTGAGTCAATACAATATAACCCTTTAGCAGGGAAAGGAGAGGGAGGGCGATCAAGGCAGCGTGAAGTAGAGTTAGAAGAGAGTTAGAAAGGCATGTAGGGGTGTAAAAACTAGAAAGAGGAAGAGTAATTAGAGGTGGGAGCTGTTTAATTTCAACACCGAGCTTAACCAGTATATACTTAACCAGTATATACTATATATGGTATATGTATATATATATGTATATGTATGTATATTTCAGAGCATTCTTCAAAGCCATGGCTCCTACAGTAGTTTGCTAAAAATACATTGTTTGACAGGCAGTTACAACATCTTGTGGTCCTGCACCTTCAACAGGAGATATATAAATAAATATATTTACACAACTTATTGCTTAATGACGTTAATGACTAAATGTTTCTAGAAAAGATTGCCCACCCTGCTTTTAATATCATATTGCATTTTAAATAAATGTAAAACTATTTAAAAACAAATGTTTAAAACTATTGTTTGAACTGGAAATCAAGATCCACACCACAGAACACTAAGATTTTTTCCTCACCTAGCCCTCCAGTCCAAGAATAGTTTGGTCACACTCATTCCTTTCTATTAAGAGGTTTTCTACATATAAGAATTGTGTCATCAAAACTATGACACAAATGTAATGAATGTAATGTGAATTATGATGCAAAAACAATGATTATATTTTAGCTTTTTCTTTGTTAGGATCACAGCAAACGCTGAGCAAATGCTGTTTAAACAGTAAAGGGTTCTAATAAATGCAGGACATTTTTCCTTTGCTATCCACTTTAACTCTTCTATTAAAAAGTGATATGAGAAGTGTTGCAGCACAAAAATGCACAGAAAAGAACAGACATGCACACACTCTGCAAGGGCCCTTTAAAAAGCAGCCTTGGCTGAAGGTCATGTAATATTGAGACTCAGGTTGCTGTTCCAAAAGTCAAGTATATTATTAGCTGCTGCCTGTTAACGTGCAACTCTTTCCAACCTACAGAACATGATGATGACATGGTGTCCTCAGAACACACACACACACGGAATGAATAATTCTCAATGAAGATTCCATGCAAGACTCTTTCAGTTCCAAGTCTGACTTCCGCTTTCTGTATTCTTGCATCTTGAACAGTGCCTGGTTTATTTTATAGCAGGTTTCTGGTTACCTAACCATGCGCTTTATGACACTGCAGGGTTGTAGTCAAGGGGGCACAATCTGCAACATTACTCTGTGACAAAGGGTTTCCCTAAACACATCCTACAACAGCTGAGTGTATGTTGGACTGGCACCACATTTTAATGATGTTATTAATTAACATTAAAAATCTAGTTGTGTCAATGATTGAATCAGAAAAGAAACCTTTAAACTTTTTTCCTTCTTTCCCTTTTCCCTTTTTTGAAGTTGACATGCAGTTGATATGCAGTTGATAATGAGATTCTGTTCATAATATTCTGATTGCACAACCCATCGCCCCTCCCATTCTGACTCCACCTCACAGACACACAAATATAAGACATGGCTCTTACAAACTGACATAAAAGAAATAATGTTGCAGGATTTAAATGTGTTCATAACACCAGTTTATAGCTAAAAAAGATATTTTCTAAATATTTAAATGATTCTAAATATTTAAATGTGTTTAACCACAAACTTAAACACTTTTGGTATTGTTGTGAAGCCTTAAAATATACTGAAATACATTACCAAAAGAGTGACAAATTTGGTCACCACACTATTCGTACAGGACAAACAGAAGACAGCTGTGAGGAGACATGCAGTGTCAACACAGGGCAAGGGCACAGTGAGAAACCCTACCACTCATATATGTAGTGCTGGTCACAAATTCCACAGCCCAAGCAGTCAGCTTTTAAATACCACACTCTTTAAATCTGTGGTTGAAATGTGCATCTGGAGATAATCACAATTTTTGAGTCTGAGAAAAGATTTAAGTAATCGATACAAAGAGCAAAATACAAAATCTTTGTAAGTGTGTTTGTGTGTGTTTGTGTGTTTGTGTGTGTTTGTGTGAGTGTTTGACAGGTGCTGAGTGAGGTTGTGAGACATGACAGGCATGTTATTCACAGTGCCATGCTGGAAACAACTAGAATTAGAATCCCTTATTGAGGCCTAAGGCTAAGGAAAGGCCTAAGGAAATCTAAGGCTATGAAAGACAAATAAACATTGCATTACTGCTCTTCAAAAGTGTACATTTATTACACAAACAAAGGAAAAGCAAAAATGAAGCATATTTTATAAATATGTTCAAAATGTTTGTTTGAATATGTGTTTGAATACCAGTAAAATGATAAAAACTGTTTCATAATACACAAACACTGCATGTCATATAATGTATGACATGCTAAATGCTTTATATGTATTATTTGTATTTAGTTTGGCAATTCCCATGATATTCTACTTTTCATGGCTAACTATAAAAAGTTCATTTCTACAATAGTAACTGGAAACAACTAACGATGATATTTAAATCCATCTCTGGCAGAAAGAAGCTTGTGGACTGCTAGACAGATGCATGGCATACCCGTAATATATCACTGAGATTCTAGCACTGGGGTCACTACTGGGGTACACACAGTGCCTGGCTGAGTGAGAAAGGGGTATATGTGTGTGCATGAGTGAAACTGGAGTGATAGAAAGAGATTACATATGAGTGTCTGAACGCTATGAACATTCAGGATCTTTAATAATAGTGATGAATGTTTTACAGCACAGTAGCTGCATACAAAGCCATTGTTTCTATTAGAAGATAGAAGAGTGAGGGCTGGAATAACACCCACAGCCCATTATGGCTAGTGTGCCTTTTTATAACCCATTAACATTTAGACTTTTTCAAATTATAATTTCCAATTCAGAATTTATTAAATTAGCTTTTAACAATAACTGAGCCTTCTTTAAACCAAAATAACAGTCGGTGGCCTGTACCCATATCTGCATGAATTAGTCCTCAAATGTTAATTTTCCTCAAATGTGCATAAATTCAGTGTGACACAGTGGCAAGCTTCACTTACTGGTGAATTTGCACTAGAAATCATGTGACTTATGGTTCGGCCTACTAGGTGACTTTTTCCACAGCCATCTGCCTGACGCGAGCACTTCTGATATCCATGGCATGTTTGGCAAAAGTGCTGCTCTGGCCATTTTAGCATGACCAGACCCTCCATTACCCCCAACTTTCAGCCCCACTGGAGAGCTATGTATGGGGCGGGAAGTGTAAATGGATATGGGTGAAGGGAACAACCCATAGCTTCAATCTCATCTCTGTGACATAAACCGAAGCCTTTCATAAACTAAACAGGGCATAAGTGACAGGCTCCGGCCAATCAGAATTCAGCTACCTCTAAAATGGGAAAGCCAATGGCTGCCAGGCTTGGTGGTATATAAACCCAAGCCGGACTCTTCTGGCTTGGGTGACCCCTATTTCGGCTTTGGTGAACAGGATCTGATCCCAAGGACTGTTACCTCTTTGTTGCTTGTGTGCAGGTAAATGAAATCAATATTTTTGAACAACCATCATTTACATTTAGAGGAAAAGAACAACAGGCCAGGATGATTTAGAGAAAAAATATATATAATAATTGTGATATAATAATTGTGAATAATACCTTGTAGAATACCATCTAGGAGAGAGTGAGCGACAAAAATTAATAAATAAACTAGTACAGTAAATGTGTTACTTTTGTTAATTTAATCAGAATAATAAATCTATACATCTTCATTTTGCCAAACCACTTTGTTTAATGTAAAGTCAGTTATGTTGCATACTAACATTACAGCAGGTAATTTATTAATTCATTTTGATCATGATATGCATCTGGAATTACTGTAAAATATGAATACAAAAATATCAATGTGTTTTTAATAAGGGGATTATTTTTGCACTGATTAAGTTGAAATATTCTAGGTAAGGGACTCGACTCATTTAAACAGATGTTAAATGAAAACTTCAAGATCACATGTGTGACATGCAGCTGCTTTCAGCATAATCAGATACAGCTATAAAAACTCATTTTACTGTTTCTTTTATTGGAATGTTAGGGACAGGTTCCCTCTTACAGGTATTTTTAAAATCTGTTCAAGTGGCAAGCTTTTGACTGTTATATTTTACAGGTACAATTATATTTAGTGCAAAAACTACTACAGGTAATGCAAATGATATTTACTGGTACAAAGATCTTAATTGTATCTTAATTGTATTACAAAAAATGTGATTTACATAGTCACAACGAAATTGCACATCCAGTATGTGGAGAGTATGTGTGGTTTATACAACTGATCTGATATGGTTAGACTCAGTTATGTAACTGGAATACTTGTAACATTGTTTAAATTCTATAATGACTTTAACTCTATAAAGTTTTGTGACTTTATGTGGAATACAAGCGGCTCTTCGAAAGACATTCATGATCATGTGAAAGCATATAGGAGGGGGTGGATACTGTACTAAAAATAGATTGTCTACATATAGACCCAAGAGTGTCTTTTTTCCTAGTCCAATCTGACATATCATTTTACAACGGTTTACCTCAAGTGCCAGTTGCTTGGATACCTGACAGGCTAGCACTTTTTTAATGTTTGAGGCTTTGGCACAGGTGTATCACAGAGGTTTATTCAACAGTGAAAGTTATCTAATATCTGTTATATTTTTAATATCTATAATATGTTTGTTGTTTTATTGAGCTTGCTGTTGTAAAAAAAACAAATGTAAACAAAGGGTATCAAAAAAATTAAATCAAACCACTTCAGACAGTTTGAGATCAATGAAAATGTTACATGAGAACTACATAATTGGAAATTCTTTGTCTATTTAAATTAATGTGTTAAAATACACATATGATTTATATTATAATAACAATAAATGCAGGTATGTATTCTAAAAGTTTCACTTATGTCCAATCCTCAGTGTTAGAACCGCAATCATGCCTTTCGGAAACACCCACAACAACTTCAAGCTCAACTACAAAGTTGAGGAGGAATTCCCAGACCTTACCAAGCACAACAACCACATGGCCAAGGTTCTGACTAAGGACATGTATGCCAAACTTAGGGACAAGCAGACCCCCACTGGTTTCACTGTGGATGATGTCATCCAGACCGGTGTTGACAACCCAGGTGAACTAGACTGTCTCACATACTTGTGAAAATGTTTGCTGCATCTACATGAATGTAGCAACACTTACCCTGTGTTGTTCTTCAGGTCACCCTTACATCATGACCGTCGGCTGTGTCGCTGGTGATGAGGAGTCCTACGAGGTGTTTAAGGATCTCCTTGACCCAGTCATCTCTGACCGTCATGGTGGATACAAGGCAACTGACAAGCATAAGACCGACCTCAACTTCGAGAACCTGAAGGTATAAAACCTGCTGCAAAGCAAGACTGATAGCAAACTGAAAGGTTTAATTATAGCAATAAATCATGAGAGACATTGTGCATCACCCTCTTAAATTCAGTGTTTTATAAAGTTCTGGTAACATCAGTTTGACATTCAGACAAAGACTGTTGCTTTGTGACAATATCAAAACCTCTCAACCAACCTTACATAGCAACATTAGCTTTGATGTTCAGTGATTTATATCAGGCAGATGCTGGCTGTATATAAAGATTATGATACTGATAATATTTTAGTACAGTATCACTGAATTTAAGGGGTGCTAATAATCTGTTTTTATAAAAAACAGCTTTTTTTACTGTTAATACTATTTAACATTTTGCATTGTATAGAAATGACTGTTTGTTTAAACACTTAACATCTCTGTGTTAGGGTGGTGATGATCTGGACCCCAACTATGTTCTGAGCAGCCGTGTGCGTACTGGCCGCAGCATCAAGGGATACGCCCTGCCCCCCCACAACAGCCGTGGAGAGCGCAGAGCTGTGGAGAAGCTGTCTGTTGAAGGTGGGGAGTTATCACATTACACATCACAAACCTATCTGAACACATTACAAATCTACTAGGTAATGCATCAAACAGACAGACACCATTAGTTACAGAGAAAAAGAGTTCAATAATAATAATTCTAAGGGCAGTATTTCATATAAAACCTTTACAAATAATAATCAAATTAAATGCAGAATAAGAAAACATTGTCACATAAATTGAACATAAACTAAGCTCGCTCCTTCACCAGCTCTGAACAGCTTGGACGGAGAGTTCAAGGGAAAGTACTACCCCCTGAAATCCATGACTGATGCAGAGCAGGAACAGCTGATCGCTGACCACTTCCTGTTTGACAAACCCGTCTCCCCCCTGCTGCTGGCTGCTGGTATGGCCCGCGACTGGCCCGATGCCAGAGGCATTTGGTAAGGAAAAT
>JBAJNP010006971.1:0-23953 GCA_036877545.1 Yasuhikotakia modesta | reverse complement strand
TCAAAATGGACTGTGGCAAAGTGGAAAACTGTTCTGTGGTCAGACGAATCAAAATTTGAAGTTCTTTTTGGAAAACTGGGACGCCATGTCATCCGGACTAAAGGGGACAAGGACAACCCAAGTTGTTATCAGCGCTCAGTTCAAAAGCCTGCATCTCTGATGGTATGGGGTTGCATGAGTGTGTGTGGCATAGGCAGCTTATACATCTGAAAGGTATATACAAGTTCTAGAACAACATATGCTCCCATCCAGATGTCGTCTCTTTCAGGGAAGACCTTGCATTTTCCAACATGATAATGCCAGACCACATACTGCATCAATTACAACATCATGGCTGCGTAGAAGAAGGATCCGGGTACTGAAATGGCCAGCCTGCAGTCCAGATCTTTCACCCATAGAAAACATTTGGTGCATCATAAAGAGGAAGATGCAACAAAGAAGACCTAAAACAGTTGAGCAACTTGAAGCCTGTATTAGACAAGAGTGGGACAACATTCCTATTCTCCTCAGTCCCCAGACATTTGCAGTTATAAAAAGAGTGGATTCCACATATGGTAAACATGGCCTTGTCCCAATTTTTTGAGGTGTTGATGCAACGAAATTTAAAATCAACTTATTTTTACCTTAAAATGATACATTTTCTCAGTTTAAACATTTCTGTTTTTATTCACAATTTGTACAGTGTCCCAACTTTTTTGGAATCGGGTTTGTACAAACTATACAGACTGATTTACATTTATTTTATAACATTTGTTTTTTCAGACAATAAATGAATAAATTCAGTTGTTTTGGGGAATTTCTGGAATATGGGTTGTCTCAGATAAACAATAACATACAATATGCGTTTCTTTGGAAACTTCAGAGAGAAAAAAATATAATGGAATCAAGTGCAACATTATATGTATAAGTAATACCAGAATTAGAAAAAAATTGTATTTATTAGCATGCATTATATTTTAAATCAGACCTGTTAACATAAAAGCCCAATGAAACGGTAGGAGCTTTTATTCTGCTATCAGAAATGTTAGGAACTGTTGTGCAACAGCAGACAAACAGATAGTAATCATCAGGACATGAGCAGAGGAGGAAGTCACTGTCATTTTAGAGTAAGACTGAACACATTTGAGAATTAGTTCTGTTGTTTCTTCATATGAATGCATAATTCTTTCATTAATGCATGTTCTAGTCTTTACTTTTATGGGCAATGTGTCATTTTTAAAGTACACAACATTTTAACACAATGTTTTAAAGTTCTATTGCATAACCTTATATCAAATATCATATGGTTTATACACTAATATAATATGTGTAAATATATAGATTATATAGTAACGTATGTCAGAGAATAAATCTTTGACCCTTTAATTCAGCAGTGTTTGAACTGTGCTGTGTTGGACTGCTGTTATGTAGACAGGAATTTATTTTGCTCTTTCTGTGTTTGTGGTGGATGAAGTTCAGTTGACTTGTGTCAGTCTAGAAATTAATTTTTAACAGTTTCGTTGCATGTCCTTGAATGTCTTGCAGTTCGTACATTTAGACTGAAGTTCACTGCATCATTTTTTGGTATGTTCCCCTTTTTTTTGCTTTCACAAACTTTTAATATGAAATGTCGAGGATTTTTTTTTACAATGTTTCAATGTTTTAAACATTTGCAAATACATCCGATATTTTTTTTCTCATAGACATGGAATCCATAGCATATGACAGGTTTAACCCTTCTGATACTGAGATTAGTCACACTGCTTACGCTCCTCAATGGTTTTTATTTAAACCTGGTGAGAACAACGTTTTAACAGATAGAATAATGCTATTAGCATGTTTAGCATGTTTGCTATCCTCATGAACTAACTATTTTCTTTTTCTACAGGCCTACAGAACAGAAAGATGTGCATAATCTACAGCATACTTGTACTATATATGTTTATACTGACGCTGGCTGTAGGAATCAAATGTATGTTGTCGGCATTTTTCCTTTTACTGAATCTGACTTTTAATTGAGGTGCTATGAGAACAATTTGATCTGTTTAAATTCATTCATTAGATGTTTTGCATAGTTTGATTGTAATATTTCTCCCGGTCAGTCTCTCAGCTCAGTCAGGAAGTTGCTGATGTGTCTCTCTCTCTGAACACTATTCAGTCCTCCATTAAAGAAACCACTAACTTTGGTAACTGGCGACCAGTTTTTCTGTCCTATTTTACCTTTAAATAATGTTTTTGATAGGTTTACCTATATTATGCCTATATTTTCAATGCATATAATTACCAATGTGAATGAATTTGTTGTCTTTTTATCACTTCATGTTTCATATTTATCACCCCGACAATATCCCAGAGTCTATAAAACAAGGTAAGAGTCATCATTATGTATGATTAAGTCAGATACAACAGTTTGAGACTACTTTAGAAAATCTTTAGTTTTTCTTATTAAATGAGTAAAATTTTTTACTTTATTTTTTTTACATATTGAACACTGAATTTCAAAATGTCTTAGCATCCAACTGTAGTTGGCTTAGACTTTGTACAAAACCTTACGTTACAGCTTTTCCTTCTGTTATTTTTTTACAGATTTGACAGAAGTATTTTGTTGTTTAAATTCTTTTTCAAATTCCAGATTTCAATGTGGTCTCAGATTTATAGGCTCCATTGTTTTCCTGTTTCTACTCTTTGCTTTTTAATAGGAAAATCATTACACTTGCAGTGAACCCCGGATTTATTGCTGATGTGCATTTTTACGTCCATGTTCTTGAATGCTTTTATAGATCTCTGTGAGGAAAACTGGGTTTTCTTTAAAGGCTCCTGCTACTTTCAGTCAATAGTTCCGAAAAACTGGCACAGTGCTGAGAATAACTGCGTCCAGCAAAAATCACACTTAGCGGTTGTCAATGATTTAGCTGAGCTTGTAAGACACAACAACATCAAATTTAGCATCACAGCTATTGACAGACTAATGTGAGGTTAAAAATGAGTTTGTCTCTTTAACTCAGGACTTCCTGTCTTCAATATTAAAGCTGTCTGGCAACTACTGGATAGGGCTTGTTGAGAAAGAGAAGGGGAAGTGGTCCTGGGTGGATGGGACAGACTTTGAATCTACTGAACAGTAAGAATACATATACAGAGTTATATATATATATGTACATATATATATATATATATAGATGACTCTATAGTCACTTTATAGTCATATATACACACACACACACACACACACATATATATATAGCAGGTAATTGGGACAACATCTACACTGTTTTTCAGTTACTGGGATGTGGGTCAACCAGATGACTGGAAAGCCATTGTAAACGGTGAGGATTGCGGGCAGCTTCATGCACGGCTCAGAGCGGAAATACGAAGACTTTGGAATGATGGCGACTGCACACTTTCTTACCCTTACATTTGTGAGGGCAAACCCAAGAGCCAATGACACAACAACACAATTAATAATACACAACCAAGAAAACAATCTATGAGAGCTTGTATTTAGATTCTGTATCAGTAGTGGCATGTAAATGGACTTAAACTGCTTTGGTATTGTTTTTGTTTTAGATTGATTTGAAATAGCATTTTTACATACCACATACCAACCATGTGTGTGTGTCACAAGTTTAGAAGTTAAAACAGAGAGAGAGAGAGAGAAAGGTGTAAAAGTATCCATTGGCACGAATAAGAAAATAGCTGTTGATGATGTACCATTGCTGCCTTTAATGACACAGTACTGATAGTGTGAATGTGAACAGCTGTCAGGCTGTCGATCAGATCATTTACAGTTCTTACTGGGGTAATGCTCAAACTCTGGGTTATAACCGGCTTGTGCAAAACATTCAGCTGCTTTTCTGTCACATTCACAGATGAACATCTCACATGGGCGATTGGCCTCAGCTGCAACACACAAACAACATGTATATATTCTCTTAATGTGGAAGGTTACAAGTCTACTTATTACTTAAGCACAATAGACCTGCAATTTATGTCTGTGAGATTCTCACTATTAACTGACAGTTACCATTAATAATGTTACGTAAATGGTCCCACCAATTTAACTAAATCTGTTAATGTGTAGTCAAAAAATAACTTTAATTAACTTTAAATAACTAACTTTAATTGCCAGAAATGTAACATTTTATGTGTGAAACCCTTTTGTGTTGGGACATTCCTTCACTCTCCACAAAACAATAAAAAGAATTGTGGACCTTTTTCACAGCACAGCAGTAGCAAGAAGGATTTAATCTCATTTTAACCTTTTTATTTTTTACACAAGTATTGAAAGCAATGACCAATTGCTTTATCAAGTTATGGGAACAAAAGCAACATTAATTATAACAACTGAATACTGCTGCTTCACAGTTTTATTTGCCTAATTTGCCCCTCGGTTGTAATTTAATTACATTAAATGTAAGTTATTATTGAGTTATTATTGCTATTTTTCACTCTTATTATGTTAACAACATTTTTGTTCATTACATAAAACCACACAAATCATGGTTTTAAAAGGACTTAGGCAAATATTGCGAACCTCACACAGCTCCAATAATATTTAGCTTGACCTCCTAAATTATTTAACTCTATTTAATAACATTCATGGATTTTTTGGTATCATTTTTCCTGAAACACTAGTTAAAATGGTGTCTCTCTCAAACACAGGTATCTTACCCTTGCAGGTGACTTTCTTTGCTTCCTTATCACATGAGAAGGAATAGACTTCAGTGTAGGGGTTGTCTAAAACACCGAAGCAGTCGTCTTGTTGCCATGAGTCAGAATAACAAGCATCATGTACCTGACAGCATCTTCAAATACAGAGCAGGAATTTGACATGACTTGTTAAACAATGCAATTGTCTTGTAACAACTGTTCATAAAATTACAGTGTTCTTATACCAGTGTTCCTGTAGCTCAACTGATAGTGACTTGTGAACCTTGAATGCACTGTAAATTGCTTTAAATAAAAGCTCAGAATGTGTAAATGAAAACTAAGGACTAAAACCACTGCACCAAATTCAGGAGTTTTGCAGGTAAATTTTCTGAGGAAGGTTTACATTACCTTATAGTCGTGATAAACTATTATTCTATTATGAAAAATCTGTGTTTCAAAAAGACTGCAGACATAAATTAATTTGCAGATTTAGTGCAGCTTTTAGCAATTGAATAATAAAAGATAAGCCATCAAAATGACTAAACCATTATTTGATCATTAGTTTACTAAATCCCTGCAGACTGATCATTATCAGACAATGACTGTCAACTAAAAGACTGTATAGGGTGAAATAAATGACATGCCTTGCTCAAGCGCACCTTAGCAGTCTCCTGTAGACATTTACATTTACATTAATGGTATTGGGTATTTCAGTGCAATCTGACCTGTCTAATTCATCCACCGGTGTTCCCGACCCTCCCTTCCCACAGTAACATCCATAGTCTCCATAGTCCAGTAAAGGCCAGCTATCAGGGATGGTACAGAGGATCATTTTCCTGAACTGCCAGACAGAACGTTTTTCTGTGTTTGCCAGAACTGTTAAACAATACAATTTCAGCAGTTTATTAGTTTCCTATTAAGTGGTAATTGATTGAATCTCATAATAGTAATGAAAGATTTAATCTAATAATATTAATAAAAATTTGCGGACAGTAAATCATACATTACTTGGCCGGGTCTGTCAAAGTTAATCTCATAAATATTACCTTCCCATAATCACGTGCATTTGCCGTACATAGGTGCATATTTTGGCAGGCAATTACATTTGTGAAATTGGGGCTATGCACTGTATGCATTATTATAGTGGCATCAGTTAATGCTAGTCATTATATTTCTATGGCATTAGTCATGTAACTTTTAAAGTATAAGTAATTGGCTAATAATCAGTAATTATATTTTTTAGCCTTTTGTTAAAGGCCAGTCAGTGCATGTGCTTACAGGAAACACCTGTGTTATTCTCCTGGCCTCTCCCTATACCTGTCTGTTGCTCAGTTCTGTACAGTTTTTTCTTTTAGTGATACTTTTTGTACAGCTTAGTTTGAAAATATTACATTAAATTTCAAATACAACAGAGGTACAAATGCTAAAATAAAATGTATTACCACACCACAGTCTTTGATATTTTATCTTTCATATAACAAAGCTCTCACCATCCATCTTTAAGTATTGCTAAATGTTTTACAGCACTGTCCTCAATTTACTTATGGTGACCAATGAAAAACATATGTATATATATGTATGTATATATTAATATATGTGAATGAATTCTTTATTAGGATTTTTACTATTGCTGCACTGCATACATAATAAAACAATCAATTAATGCAATTGAAGAGTTTGTGGTAAAATTTGTAGTAAAATGTACTCACAGGCAGGCAGACAGGCACTCAGGAACACAAGTAACAAAAAGGCTTTCATGGTAGACAAAAAGACTGGTTACAGGTTTAAGCCGCTTTTATTTATGTAGTTCTATAACCTTGATGGGTGGGTCCACAGCGATAAATACAGTGACAATTTTGCCTATTATACACACGTGACATATGCACACACACATGCAAAATAAGCAGAAGTCATACAGAAAGTTTCTGTGTGTTTGCCTCTGTGTGTTTGTTCTTTGGGAACATCAGCATGTGTTCGCCATTTGCACAGCTGGTACGAGAATTCGGTTTTCTCAAATACAATTCTATAAGGCATGGAAAAATGACATTGCGTAAGTTTGAGCACATGCAAGCTGCTCCATGTATTTGCAGGTTTTGAGAACACACACATCTATAAAATAGTATACAATACCAAAATTGTATGTAATATGTACATTACTGTTTAATATATAGACTTCTCAGTGCCTTTGTACTTTGCTGTATAACAGGGTGAGAGTGACAGTGAGTGTAATAATGTTAAGGGAGTTGTTTTCCCTGAATGCTGAGCTGCAGAGACTGCTGGAGAGATGGTTGTTGGAGCTGTTGTAGGGGGCTTGAGCAAAGCATTCGGCTGCAGTCTTGTCACACTGGCAGATAAACATCTCACATACATTATTACTGGCTACATGAGCAAGAGAGAGAGACAGAGAGAGAGAGAGAGCGAGAGAGAGATATTCATTGGCTTGAACAAGTTTAAAGCTGTTGAGTATATATGTATATACGTAAAAATCTGCTTATACAACCCAGTTTGTCAATTAAAATATGATAAATACTATATATGTTAGTGCTATTTTTTCTGACATTTTATTTTACAACAGTTAGTTTTAGTTATAATCTGGCAACTCAAGAGTGACGATATTTAGTATAAAGTCACTGTTGTATCACTGTCGATTTTTAATCTGATATATATTTTAGATATACAGATATACAGATATTCTTTAAATAGCACAACAATTCCTGTTATGTCCTTTAGGAGTCATAAGAAAATCATGGGTCTGATTTTTCCTCACCCAGACATGTGATTTGTCTTTTAGATGCATCACACTGGTAGTCATATATGTTTGTGTAGGGATTGTCCAGCAATGGTCTACAGGACACATCCATTGTAGCGTTTCCATAGCAATTATCATGAGTGTAACAACACCTAGGGAACACAAGAACACAGAAAGAACATTAGCAGAAAAACAACAAAAGAAAATAAATGAATACTATTTGGAGTGTGTCCAAACACACGCTTACTGGTCTAGCTGGTCAACAGGTGACCCCTGGCCACCCAAACCGCAGTAGCAGCCGTAGTTTGCAAAATCATCCAGTGGTGAGCTGTTTGGTAGCACGCATTTGATCATTTCCCTGAACTGAAGCAGTTGTTTTACATTGTACAAATGCGCTACAAGAAATAAAACATGACTATATGTTATTTTTTGATGGTGAAATATGCCTTTACCAATACAATGTTAGTTGATTTCCCTGATAAAGTGTAAACAGCAATAGAGAGGGTCTATTTACTCATCTGACTAATATTGTATAATTTGTGGGTTCAATTCAATTCAAAGTCAATTTCATGACACTAATGGTGTAAAAATTACTTCAGTTTAAAAGCATGACACAATGTGCCTAAGAATAATAAGAATAGTTTAAATAGTTCCTTTTACAAAACAAATTTTTTTATTATTACACTGTAGGTTCTGTAATTAACTGTAATTAACTATAACAACTATAAATTATAATTATATATAAAATGATGTATTGTTAAGAACACTTACAGGTTGGTAGATGCAGACTGAGGATCAAGACTGTGATGTAAACATCCATTTTACTGTAAGAAAGAAACAAAGTTATTTTTTTACCCCTCATTGGATCTTTGTATTATCATGAATTGCTTGCAGAGACTGGAAACTTATTTTCATGTTTTCTAATTAATAAATGTATATGTCTGGGAAAATTGCAGAGCAACTTGCAGGGCTTGTTAAGGGCTCTGGGGTGTGTCATGCTACAGCCTTTGCAGTGAAAACAAAAAACCTTTCTCCTGAGACAGCGGAACAATGACACTAACACTTAAATAAACAAACAAATTAAAAGCAACATTGACTTAGAACAGAGTTAGATTCTTATTCTGAACACAAAATATGGATATTGAAGTATAGCGTAAATGCTGCTCTTTATAGTTTTTTGTTCTGCTAATTGTTTAATAATCTTTTAGTTACACTCAAACATTTTGGAGGGGTTAAAATTAAAAGACAAAAATTAAATCCTAAATTTAGAATTTCAAACTTGAAAGAATAGTTTATTCTATAAATAAGTCTTAGTTCTGTGTCTTTTGTATTCAACAGTTTATAATAAACGAGTCAATATGATATACAATTTATTCCTACAATTGAATGAATAAAGATTAAGTTTTATATACACACAGCTTCCCATCATATGTTCCCATCACATTTCTCACCTTAGTCTTGATCAGTTGATGTAAGCAATACTGTTGTGGGTTTCAGAAGTAGTAACTGCCAAATCTGAGCAAGTTCAGCTTTACACCCTGCCAGACATCTAGCAGCAAATCTCTAGATTGTTGTAGAACTGGCCATTCATCTGATTATATGCTTGGTATGCTTTACCTGTAGCTCTTACCTAAGTGAATGTTACCTGTAGTCTTATAAAGAACTTAAAGTATGTATTAAAACAGCATTCAAATACATTCATTGTTATGTAATGATACATGCCTGTTGCAGCTTCAGATGAGTGTGAATATTTGTGTGAAAACTTAAGATGCTATAGATAAGTCATCAAATTTCAATCTGTTGTTTTCTGTGAGGTAGAATTAGCAAGACCTATAACATGTATGATATTAAACATCCAAAATTATAAACTTACTCATCTAGCGTGTCTCTCATCCAAAGTGATGAATGGGAGAGCATTCTACATTTGTGCCATGCAAAATCTCAAACTATAGGGATAGGAGAGCAGTATCATATTTAACATTAAACAGAGTTAGGTGAACAATTAGGCATTAGTCAGATGTATGCAGCTCATTTTACCAGAGAAAAACAGAATATGTAAATGTCTGTGAGATTGATCTGGTACTCTGTCATTACAGAACAATTAGATGTTGCTCATTAACATTATGTAGATGCTGGGAGGGGATGTAGATGTAACCTGTAGAGATAGTTTCATCAGTGCATTTCTGCTTTCTGATTAATAAGAATTGTTTCCACAAGGCTCCTCCTCTCATCATACCAATTTCAATACTGTGTTTTTAATTACTACTGCGTTGCCAGGTCTAAAGCTATAGAGACAGTTATAGTATTCCAGTCTGAGACTTCACAAGTTTTAGTGGAATTTTTCACTTCATAATATTATGATTTTTTAATAGTCTAATACATTGTCATTTTCCCCCAGTATGTTGTTGAAAGTTGGCCAGGTTGATTTTTGAGACTACAGGTGATCTTGAGAATGATAAGCTATCAGACACGCAGACACGCTTTGAGATTGAGGAGATTGTGCTGGTGTAACCCGGTTCATCAGACTGTGATCAGACCTGTGGAGCACTGAAGCTTCACAGGAGAAACACAAAAGAATCTGAGAGAAACACATTCAGTTAGCAAAACATGCATTTTTGAGAGTTTTTGTATAAATCATATGGCTTGCACAGAGATTTAATCTTAGCATCATTCAGTCAGTCAGAGTCTAGAGTCTAAAGTTGCCAGGTAGGTTGTTTCAAGCATTAAATATAATAAAACTAAAAAATTATACGGGTACCTAATAGGAAGGAAAATGATTTATAAGGTTCAACGTTTCACAGTCAGCTGATACATAAAAATAAAGTTCAATCAGAAATAAATGAATGTGCAGAGTAACATCACAGGACGTTCTTAAACAGCCAACAAAAATTCACTTTCAAAAACCTTTTAGTGACATTCTCAATGTCTGTAAAATAAACAAAACAATAATGTCTTAACAGGAAACATTATTTGGAAAATGCATTACATTATTTTTGCAGGCACTGTACTGTAGATATCATGTTTCTGGTTTATGAAACCTCTTGGCTCCACCAGTCAATTTCTCGGTCACTTGAAAATACACAAACATTTGCTGTGCTTGGTCCCTCAGATTAACAACATTAAGCAATTACGCTTTTGGCAGGAAGAGAGTTCACACAGGTTCACACTGGTAGATTGAGAGCATATAGGCTTGTACAGCAGTGTGGTAACATACTTCTCTTTGTAAAGGTGTTTGGCACTGAGAACCATTACACCATCCTGTGAGGAAAGAAAACAGACATGATTATGATATTAACTGAAATAATTAAAAATAATACATATTAAAAACTTAGCCCACCTAATTATTTACCCAGTAGCATATTATTTTCAAAAAGATCAAGTCCTTTCCATACAGACAAATGGTGACCAGAGGCTGTCATGACAAAATTCACCATAAGAATACTGTTACAGTATTAAATTCAACTTTATATGTATTAGGAGTATTTATATAATCCATTCAACTCTATATGCATTAAGAGTATTTATATAATCCATTCAAATCTATATGCATTAATACCATTTATATAATCAACCATATGCATTAGGAACATTTATATAATCTATTTAACTCTATATGCATTAAGAGCATTTATATAATCTATTCAAATCTATATGCATTAATACCATTTATATAATCAACCATATGCATTAAGAACATTTATATAATCTATTCAACTCTATATGCATTAAGAACATTTATATAATCTATTCAACTCTATAAGCATTAGGAGCATTTAAATAATATATATGACCCTATATGCATTAAGAGAATTTATGTATGCATTACTCTGAGGTTAAACCCCTCCTATACCACTATAATATACAATGAAATCTAGAAGTGAGCCATTTTTAATTTGATTTCCCTAGAAATATGTAAACATGGGGTTGCTTTTAATATATTGCAGTATATGCATCTTTCATGTGATTTAAATATATGCATCATTTGAATTGATTAATGATTGGTTAGAATAGAGAAACAGAATAGGCTTTATCTATATCTGTTAAGTGTATTTTCATTCTTTTCGTACCTATGTTCCACTTTAAGTCTCAACCACAGAAATTGTTGATTGCACATTTTTTTCTCTACAGACAATGGCAAAAATGTAACCACGCGAATTCCCCGAAAATCAACAAACAAGAGTGTTGGCTTTGTAAGGGGCAGAGTTTAGAAGACATTATAGTGCTGTTTTGGGACTTGAAACAGCATTTACTGTGATTGTATGAACACCACTAAAAAGGCATTCAAATGGGTTTGGAATGAAAGTGAATAAAATATGACAAAACTGTAATATGAGGGAAACTGTAGAATTTCCTCAATGTGTGTCTTTGTGCTACTAGACCTTAATGGAACAGGCTTAAATGTGGTTTAGCATCACGTTTTTTTTAGGTAGCACACACACACACACACACACACACACACACACTGGTCAAAGTCATTGCTGTATTGAGCTGCTTAACAATTTCCAACCACAAACGTTTGTTATCTCTTTAAACCCCAAAAGGAACATCTAATATTATAATATAAAAACTATACACTATATTTAGACTGGGAGTCCACCTCTCTTCAAATGCCACCCCCCACACCCTGCTATCAGCATCAAAGAGCTGAACCTACAACTTCAGTGGGTGCAAAAGGTGCAAAAGTGAAAAGGTCATTGAGTTCTTATAGACAGTGACTTATGGGCACACATGAAACTCACAACACCTCATCTACTACAAGACAGCACCATGGCAATTTTTAACATTAAGTAATTCTTTAAAAGGTAACAGAGGTTATATCAGTTGACATTATTACATAGGGGTTTTAATAAACCTTCATAGACTCTATCAGTGTCTTTGTTGAGCAGCACCTGCAGTAGTTGAATGGGTGGAGATCTGAATCTGTCCTCTGATTTGGTTTAGTAGGAACCTGGTTTGAACCTAACAAGTATGATAGGTAGTATACAAAGTCAGTCATAGATAAGATTTAATAGGATTTTTATGGCATTACATTGATTCAAAGTTACCTGACAGTCTGTCTTCAGTGCATTAGATACCTCAAATTCCTCACTTTAATGACTCATTTGGTCACAATGTTCTCGAAAACAAAACCATACAGAAGCTTAATGCCAGATGCTTAAAAATATTTTGTGTGTAGTGCAGAAATTGTAAAAAGCTTTTTCCTCACAATACACATAATACACAATACTGGTGTTCACCCTCTGGAATATTAATTATTACAACAAAATTATTATGACGGTGAAAAAGAGCAAGAAAAAACAGTGAGTGCCTTTCTTTATACAGACAAGGTATGTTTAGTTATTGTCCTTAGAAGCCTTGAAACTTCTCGGTTATATTTCTCGTACTGTCCTTGAGACATAAATGCAAGATGTTCTTGCGTAATATGAGACCATACTGACCCCTAGTGACAAAATTGTGTTTTATTGACCCTTCAATTGTCCGTTTTGCTTTGTTGTTTATGCCTAGAGTAAAGATCTAAATTCTGCACTTTGGTCTCAGATTACTAAGTGGAAATACATGTAGGACCATTAGTTAGAGTAAGCACTGTGAATTTTAAATGAGAAATCTCTTGCTGTGTTTCTGGCATTGACAGAGTCTTCCATATCACCCTAATGTCTGCAGTCTGTCGGCACTCACCTCTTAGTCAAGGGGTTTTGCTGGCCCAGTTACTGAAGGAGCCAGACAAGTAGATCTCTTTAGCCGGACTGTTGCAGCGGAAGACAGTGATTTGATTTCTGATCCTATTGCCAAGGTAAAAACTCCTAAAAGCAGGAAAGGTGCATAGGGTGAACACAGCAACAGAAGTGTGAGTTAACACTGGAATAAACACATGCTCAAGAATTAACTGGTGTAAAGGTATGCAATGGTAACTAATATCAATTCATTGAATGACACTTTATATTCAATGGTAAATATGTCAAGTATATATTCTAAAAATAACAAACACCTGAACTTATACGTCAAAGAAGCAAACGCCACATGTCAAATGTTTGGACACAACTGACTGAATTCCTCTTTTTAAGCTTTTAATTTGATCTTTCGCCATTACATAATTTTCATGCTTTAGTTTATGCAAAAATGACAAAACAGCGCAAATAAAGACGGAGTGGATGTGTGTAAACTTTATAAACTGTTGCATGACTTTATTTGCTTCATTTCACATTGTAACCACACCAAGCTTAAGTCACCTTAGCATCGTCTGCCTAGAAGAAGTCGCCGTCTTCCGTGCTGTCCATCAATATTTTGGGTGGAGCTCCATCTTTGTCTCCTGTTGACTTTATCTCCGGCTCCGCATCTCTGATCTTGTTCCCCATGTTGCTTTAT
This sequence comes from Yasuhikotakia modesta, assembly GCA_036877545.1. Taxonomy (NCBI): domain Eukaryota; kingdom Metazoa; phylum Chordata; class Actinopteri; order Cypriniformes; family Botiidae; genus Yasuhikotakia; species Yasuhikotakia modesta. Next base: position 10,215 of record JBAJNP010006971.1, on the reverse strand, counting down.
ATTTACATGCATTGCAAACGAGAAACGCTTTCTAAATACTCCTTGTTTCATAAGGTTTGTATTTGTGCACTCCTAACATACACGATTTACACTTATACAACATAACCTGCGTGTGCAATACACACATTCAACATGCAACCTTTGACCAGTGTTTACTATCTGCCAGTCACCTTTGTTGGGCTACATTTATTTAGGTTTAGCTATTTTTAATTATGTGTTTCGATTTATTGGTAAGGACAACCTCACAAATAGCCACAAACACTTGTGTTTTTGAAATCTTTGCTACTTGTTGTTTTCCTGTTCTTACGTGTTGGTCTCGCCTACATACACGACTGCAGTCTGTCTCCGTTTCATCTCGGTCAGTGGTAGTTTCCCTGATGATAAAACGTTTTACCTTTGACAACTTTATTTGCTCGCTGCCCGTGGTAGTTTCCTCTCATAACGCCATTTTCACATTGCTTCGCAAAAGGTTAAAGTTAAGCACACCCTTTCCGCCCGCTCAGTACTGGGAAATACCCACCGGGCTCTTAAATCCATTCATGTGCAGTACAGAGACACTCAAAGGCAAGCAACCCATATAAATGCATTGATTGTAGTTAACATATAATACAAATGTGAAATAGCATGACATCTTGTTTAATATATTTTCATAAATTTCAATGTACCTACATGGAGTTATTTATTTATTTGTTAAGTTATTTATATAAACAATTAAGATGATGATTATAGTTGTTATTTTTGTTGTTTTTGTTGATAATACAATAATAAAACATAGCAGCAATAATAACACTCATAGTTATATGATATATCATATAGTATAGTACAGTACAGTACAGTATAGTGCGCTTGTAACTGTAGTGTATTGAGTCTGTTACTTGATGGAGTCGGCCAGCTGTGTCACTCAGAAACATTATCATAGCAATCCAGTGTCACCGTGTCATTACATGCCTGGCAACCAGCTTCTGAGTGAAATGGATCTGTATCCACCCAGCCCACTAATAAACAGACCTTGGTTACAACCGCAGATGAGTGGGACCACCAGTGTCTGTATCTGACTCATGTTTCCTCTTGAATAAAACATTAGTTAGTCAGAAGATATTTAATTGAGATTAATGGTTGTGATATAAGAAGTACTATATGTATTCCCTGCATTAACGTACACTGAAAACATGTCATTGAAACCCTAACAGTAACATAGTGCCATTAGCATAGCATTGCATTTGTTCTGCTGTAGCCGGTACGCGTTTACTCTTATTTCCAATCCAGGAGAATGATTTAACTAAATTTAACCTTAGCTGGATATAATACATATTACATCAGATATTACATCAGAATACAGGAAACTCCAACTGCTGAGTTTTACTTTGGATGTGAAGTAGAGCAGAGTGTGGGTGGTCCACATTAAAGATGGTAATATCTGTCTTCTAGCCATAATCCATTATGAAAGAGAGACAGGCACTTATGTGTATTTATGAGTATTTATTGAGTCATTTCATACATTCAACAATAATTCTCATTTTTTCTTTAAAAAACACAGTCACTCTACCTGTTACTGTTCATTTTTTGTAAAATCATCAGTTAGATGTTTGCATCAAAGCATCATTTTAGTGTGCTTTAGGACAAACACAAGTCACACCTCTGAACTATACACATTTACAAGATTTGAGGTGCCGTTATTTACAATGTATGTGCAGGGTGCAATGGTGCTGTCTGCAATAACAAATGACATCAGTTTGAAATATCTTTGGGATATTAGTATACACTGGTATGAGTAGTGTGCCACTTGTAGTTTTGTTCTGTATTTTATAGTCCTTTCGCCCATGCTCTTAGCAAATCAGACCACTTTATACATTCCATTTAAAATATTGATTTTTTATAAACCCGGGAGGGTTCCAACACACGCTGCCACCAAAGCGGAAATACATTCTGGTTCTAGCTCACAGTATTTTCTTGTGCGGACTGGAACTGATCTCCACCAATTTACAGTGTAATCTCCCATCGAACGCCCCTCTTCACGATCAGATAGCATTCTGTTCAATTGATCAGAGCAAAGAAATGGATTAAAGACTGTGTATTTACTTACAATACAGTACATAAATCATGTTTCTTAACACATAATGGAAACTAATAGCAAGTACTGAAGCATGTTGTGATATGCAAACAAGTACCGTGGTGAAGTGTAAAATGCTGAAGACCATAATGACCAACAGGCCAATAAGAAGGGAAGCGAGTCCCATGTGAAGAGCCTTCCTCCCCAGCCGCTGAGCCCCTTCATAGTCTTCTGAATCATAACTGCTTTGAGACTAACAGAAAGTGAAAGAGTGAGTGAGTGTGTGTGTATGTGTGTGTATGTGTGTGTATGTGTGTGTATGGGTGTGTATGGGTGTAATGACAAGCCCAATTTAAAAAGTAATTAAATTTAAAAATGGTTTCTTTGCACAGTGGTCAGTGAAAACAGAACTTAATAACAGAACGTTAAACTTTAAATAAGCTTTACATAAATTTGTACCTGTGCTACTAAAATGTTTAATAAAGTACAAAAGCATTCAAATGAGTAGCAAGCAGCAGGTTTCCAAATTTGACTTAAAATCACTCTGTTAGGTCTAGTTTAGGATTAAATGTTTTGTAGTTATTAATAAACTTTTGTTTGTATTTATGATAAACACCAATTGATTGTATGTTTTTTGATAATTTGATGATACATGAAAAATTTTGTTCTAAGATATGCATTTAGCATATATAAACACCATCAGCAGTGGCAGCTTTTGCAATGAATACCAGACCTCTGTATGTGGCCAATAAAGCAGGCGGCTATAAAAGATATAGTTATCATGCCAGCAGCCCTCTTAATAAAATCAGACAGAAAACTGAGACATTACTGGCACTATGTTTACTGGAAGACAAAGATGATCTGACGTCACTGTAACGGTTCTATGTAAATATCTCTTGTCTGGGGAGGTACATAATGTCGGCTTAAGGATGTCTTAAAAATAAACGTTTTAACATACATAAAAGCCTTCAGTGTGTCAGGGGGCATTAAACTGGGTTGCGTGATTTGTGTTGCTCATCTAGTTTCTCACAGCTTTCATGGTGGCGGCTGCTGCGATCAGTGAGACCCAACTGCGCTGGAGTCAACCTGAAACTAAAGGTGTTGCTCCAAAGCAAACCTCTGCACTTTACCCCATTCACACCTGAATCCAGACTGAAACCAGACTGAACGGCACAGATTGATTGTTTGAATGAAGGAGGTATAATGAATCAGATATTACATCAGAATACAGGAAACTCCAACTGCTGCGTATCTATAATACACAGCAGAGAATAACATAAAACACACACTGACATTTTTGAGAAAACAAGTTGCTTGGTGTATGTGTTAGTGGTCAGGCATTTGAAAACACTGCCTCACATGCTGAGGTTAAAGTGTGAAAAATAGGGGCGTAAACCACTGACAAAAACTTTCCTCTTCATGGGTAAAGGCCAGTGGTTAAAACAACCTGAGAAACTTTAAGAACATCTTAATTTATGTCAACATAAAATCATATTCCATCAGCTTTTCACATAATCTAGACTTTGCGTGTGGTCTACAAGTATGCTCATCTGCAGACTGCAGTATGAGTGTGTGAGTGGGCTAAAGGGTGTGTGTGAGGTGTGTGTGAGAGTGTGCAGTCTTGCTTGCATGCATAGAAAGCGCTACAATGTTAACTGTACAGATACCTGAGGCTTGTCTGTTTATAACACTTGTCTAGGGTCTGTAACTTATGTCTAGCGTAACCTTTGGTACATTAGGTTTAGTCAGGTTTCAAAGCATCACCGGCGCCCAAGTACATGACTGTAAACCCGCAACAACATAACACTTGACAAAACACTTTAGCCTACTCAATATTAGGGCACCACAGCCGGATTCGCTCACCACAGTGTCAATGACCTCTGGGGAACAATTATACAAGACATACTGATACAATGATATATCTTTGCTTTATAAATTGATGTGCTGCATATATATATATTTAAATATGAATAGCATACAGCAAGTGTGTTTTCTACTCACCATCAGAGAAAAAACCAGTGCCACAATGTTGATAGGCCATGCAGGGCAAAAGCAGGTGAAAATAGTCAGAAAAATGTAATTCTTCAGTGGCGGAGGCCCCTGGGACTCAGTGTTCATCCCAAAACTGTCATCAATACTTCCATCTATAGAGCAGTTTGACTTCCCATCCGACCGCTGAACTCCAGGACTCATGATGCAAACAGACCAGGGCACTCAAGATTGAAATATGAAATGAAACATTTACTACAGCATTGAGGAGAAGATCAGGAGACTGGGCGGTAGGCAGGAGGAGAAATAAGAAGCCAAGAGCAGAACAGAGGATGTCAGATGATTGAGATCCAATGGATGAGAAGTTGAGTGAGTCAGAGATGGCTTATGACCTAATTACCACTGGGGCTGAACACTATCCCACTTCAGAGAGGAAAAATGGAGAGAGAGACTGAGTGAGTGAGTGAGTGAGTGAGAGAGAAAGAGAATGTGTGTGCAAGACATTCAGGGATGTACTGTAAGATGTAAGAGGAGAGGCATAGAATAAACACAGTCTGTCTATTTCCCATCTTACCATTATCTGTCAAAGAGAAAAGTGTGTGTTAATGTTACAACTTATAAAGTCTTATGGATAATGGCCCCCAAATCACATTACAAGGCTGCCAAGAAATGCACACTGGCAATTTTCCCACAATTTTTGCATAAAACTGTGAAAAGAATGCAAACAGCGAAGCTCAGAGGATAAAAGCTGCATCACACCAATAAATACATTGATGATGAAGCACAGGATGTGTTAAACTTTATGTATCCAACTTTACATTACAATTTTTATTTGTTATTCATACAAATGTATGTATCTACATACAAATGTGTTTTGTCTGCACAAAATGTCACAACTATTGCCAAAAACGTTTTTGCAAAAATTAAAAAGTTTAAGTTTAAGTGCCAACACAGAAAGAGGATGTGAGATTGAGCAGAAGAGCTATTTCTACTGACAGGATACATCACACAGGAAATTGACAAACACCTGCCTCTGCTAACTTGTGAAACGCTGTCTGCAGTTTAGATGAAAATGAAAAGTCCCACAGCTCTCCTTATAATCATCTGTTTCCCAGGTAGGGTATGCATTGTTTTTGTATGTTTTCCTTGATGGTCTACATCAATGTTGTTTGTATGAAACAGTTGGAATACTAATGAAAAAATGAGAAATTCCTTGTTAAGATCTGTATTTTTGTTTAGCAGTTGTTGTGCCTGTATTGGGATTTTCTGTCTTGCAAACACCTGAGAAAATAAACACATCTGAGGGCACAGACGTGGTCATCAACTGTCACATTACAGCAGATTCAGAAACAGACCGAATAATGGTTTTGTGGTTAAAAAATAATCTCACTGACTTGTACCGTGAAGCATTTAATCTTACTGAGCATCGATTATCAAATAAAACTATGAGCATCAATGCGACACTCCACCTGCCTTCAGTACAACCAAATCAAAGTGACTTTTATAACTGCAAAGTGTGGAAAGATGTACCCAGACTTGCTACTGTATATGGACAGAGGACACATTTGTATATCGGTGAGCTTTACATTTGACATTCTAAATCTTTTAAGAATGGAGAGCAAGAATTCACAGCTTTTGTGATAAAGATTACTCTTGTTTTATTCTTTGTACTAGTAAAAATCAAGACAACATCAAGTCCACCATTGACCATTTCAAGTCCAGCAAAGCCCTCAGAGGACACAATGATGACATCACTGTCAGTACTGGGAATTCTCCTGTTTATTACCTGCACTGCTTTAGTCATTTATGTGTGTTACAAAAGTAAGCAAATTTGAGACATTTCTTATATACTTATATATTCTTACCATATTTGTGCATTTATTAGACACATTTAATCTGTGTTTAAGACGTGACATCAGTGTTTAAATGTAGCCAACACAGAACCCGTTTTTATTTAATTTGTAAATTTAACTGTCTACTTGTAATATGTTATTTTGTAGGACACTACAAAGCTGACATACGAGCTAAAGAAGCAATAGTGAGTGACATTTTATGATATAGTTATTTTTTACTTTTTTATGTAATAGTAAATGAATGATTATTATTTGACTCACAGGTTGATGCCTCTGTTGGTTCGGAGATTCCTGTAACCTCTGAAAATGTTGTTTACGCTGCATTAAACATCCCAAAACATCGAGACAGCATTAAAACAAGAACAGAGGTAAAAAGCGGCCAGTAAATATTTGAGTACTCTGTATGTTATTAAAGTGCTGTTGAGTTCAATTAAGTTCATTGCTAGTGTTCCTCAGTAAGCACACACTCAGCTGTATGCTGCATGTTAGTATAACAGATGTAATGATTATATTGTTGTTTTTAGGACTCTGCAGCTCTGCTGTCTGATGAAGATACAGTCGTATACTCTCATGTCCTCATAAAAAGTAAAGCAATGGATGAAGGGTAATTTTCTAAAGCATCACTTTACTTGCCCTCGATTTATTTTTCCTTTCATAAAAACTGTATCCTTTCATAAAGTATCATTTGTAAAATCAAAACATGATTTTGTTAACACATTTGTGCAAAAAATCTGTTGTTTCTTTACTTCATAATTTAATATTAATGTAAATTATAGTTTTTCAAAATATGTTCTGCTTATATTTAAACTGTGTTAAACAGGAATATTGAGCGCATGACACGGCACTATTGAGATCTTGTTTTCTCATCAGTGTAGGATTGTAGATTCACCCACTCTGTCAAGAAGTTACAGAATAACAATGTACTAAAAGTCAGTGATAATAAAGGTACAATCCCACAGAAGAGTAAAACCATGCGGTCACAGCAAGTGCTTTGCTTGTTGTTTTTTTTATTTCTGTTTATTTTAGCATCAACTCTCTGTTATCGGAAAACAAGTTAAACGTAAGTTATCGGAAAGCAAACAGATTCGAAATTATTGTAAATAGAAATTCCAACAGACATGGTTAAATGTATTTAATTTGTTTTTAAATGTACAGTGTATTTGGAAAGATGTATATGTTGGTAAAAATATGAATAAAATGTTTTAAAATCATTACTTAAGCGTTATTTTAAAAAATGTATATGTTAAGGTTTTTAAAATGTTGATTGTGTTTATATTTATTGCAAAAACAAAAATTGAAAAAATAGTAATAACTATTAAACTTAAAGCTGAAAAGAAAATCTGCTTTCACTCTTTTACATTTCACAAAAGAATGTGCTAATTTGTGTTATTTTAGTGACAGTGACAAGCCCTTAGCATATGCTTTAAAGTAAAGAGAAAGCTATTTTAGTCTGATAGATCTCTTGTTGTATTGTTGTTTATTTTAAATACAGATTTTCATGTGTGTAAAGGATTGTATTGCTTTCATACGAAGGAATCGATGACAATCTGTGGGCGAGTCTCTTCTGCGGCAAAGCCACAGGTGAATATAAATGACTAACAAAATTACAAGTTACTGTTTTAAATCATATAGAAATTCTCAAGTGTCACTGATATTTGCCATCCTATTTAATTCAATACCTGCCTTCTTTTGAGAAAATGCACTAAACAAAACAACTTCAAGTTCTTAAACTCAATAATATTAAAGCATTTTCATTTGTACTTCTTGGAGCATTTTGTGTTCTTTATTGTAAAATAGTAAATTTTATGACACTGACAGATATCACAACAAAATACAAATCTCCAAAAGACAGTGTGAACTGAATTACACCATAAGAACTACATTAATATCTTTTTTTAACTGATAATGTATCTAATTATTTACAGGTTTTGCTCTATATATGAGAAACAGGAAGTTAATCTAAATCTTAATATGACAGTAAGTCATTAAACAGTATAAATAATATTGTTATAGCCTCCATAACATGAATATAAGACTGTGACTGTGATAAGACTGTAACTACCAACTGTCCTGATTGGTTAATCCATACAGGCCTGCTATTGGCCCAGGGCTGCTGGTACCCAGAAACCGAGCTGGGCAGGAAGTGGGGTGGAGCATACAACAGAAACATACAAACATACAAGTGTTTTATAAACAAATATTTTTACAATATGTACAGTGGCATAGTTTTAAAAGTATTTTTACTTATAAAAAACTAAATTATTAAAAAATACATAGCACAGCTGAAAAACACACACTTGGATGTCACCTCACTTCCTGATCAAGGGTCGTGTGTGGGACGTAGCAGAGAAGATCTCGTACCTCTGACCACAGCTGCTGCTGCAGCAGTGAGGTTTTATGCTGTTAGAGGAATGGCTACACAAACATTCACATGCAGAAGAAGAAGAAAACAGGAAGGAAAACCTAATGAGCATCAGCTATTTATGTTGACCACAGTTTCTCATCCCACAGTGTAAGACATGACGGTCTGATAACGTGTGGTGATGACTGACTGTCATACAGGATTTCCTGGGCTGTGTTAAATATCTTCACTGGTTAGTTGGTTCTATATATACATTATATATACATCATATGCTGTGTGTTGGAATGTGGTGACTCAATCAAAATCAGTGACCAGATAGCTGCTTGACAAGCAGCACACATTCACAAGCAACACTACGGGGTCTGAGGTGGAACAAACGTAAGAGGCACCCGTTGCTAACAAGACGCACAACAGCCTCAAGCACACACAGAAAACCAGTCGGAGACCTGGGATTTACAAGCAGCCGTGAAATATCTGTATGTGTTTATGTGTACATTAATGATTTCAATGCAGCTATTTTCTTATTAAGACTGGCCTGGAAAAGAACATTCATTTTTAAAATACATGTATTACACATTCAAGCGCAACTAAAGAGTATAGGGTACAGTACATTTGCAAATGTAAAGGGTACATTCTACACTTTCCATACTGCACAGCAGAGGGCAGTCCTGAGTCCTGATAGGCTGTTCCATACATGTCTGCAATCAGTCTGGGACTTCTGGTACCCAAAAACCCATCTGAGTGGGAATAATGGGAGCCTACAACACAACCATGGATTTTTAAATATACATACAATATACATACATTTTTCAAATAAACAATCTTACAATATTCACACCATTTCAAAATGATAGAAAGACAAACACAGCTGAAAAGTGAAACATTTAAAATGTCAGCCTTTTTCCTCATCAAGGGTCATGTGTGGGAACAAACAAGAAAAGTTCTCGTACCTCTGACCACAGCTGCTGCTGCGGCTGCTGCCATGGGCTTGTATGCTGTCAGAGGAATGGCTGCACAAACATTCACATGCAAACAGGAAAGAGAATTTAATGAGCATCAACTGTTTTATACATGTTGACCACAGTTTCTCATCACAGAGGGCAAAACATGAAAGGCTGATAACACTTGACTGTCACACAGGATTTCCTGGGTTGTGTTGTTGTAACACTGTTTATATCTTTATTCATAAATTGGTGCTACATTACTTATGCTGTGTGTCAGTGTGTTGGAATGTGGTCGACAGGTATCAAACCTTTTTTCTAAGGTGGAACAAAACAAGAAGCTAACAAGACTAACAAGCATGCAAGACAGCATTGGACCATGTGCTTAAACTTTATATTATACTCATGTCAAAAATTATAATTTGACATGAGTATAATGTAAAGTTTAAGCACATGCATGTGCAGAAGGCTTGTTTGCTTTTAAAGGGGTAGTTTACCCAAAAATAAAAATTAAACTCTTACGTTATTCCAAACATATATGATTTTGCTTCTGAGAAACATAAAAGAAGATGCTTTGAAATTCATTGGAAACAAAACAACATTGGCACACATTGACTTATGTTGTATGAACAAAACCACTGATATATATCTGCATTTGTGTTTCTCAACAATTGAAACTACCAATATAGAGACTGATAAAAAAATATAATGTTGTATGTCTGTAAAATTATGCACCTTTCTTTCTTGTGTATCAATCACACATGCTTTCCTTATATTATTTTCTAAACATACACTGGCATTTAAAAAACAGTTGGTATTCAAATACTAAATACTACTAAATTCTGCTTTTTCTTTAAAATAAACAACATGGATTTTGAATATGTCCACAGTTAATGTGAGCTATAAAATATAATAAATTGTATAATATATAAAGTAAAATGATTGTTTATTAGTGTTTATTAAATGACATTAAATAGCTGAACTTAAAGTTGTGAAATATTGGATTCTATTATTAACTAA
>JBAJNP010006970.1:0-23958 GCA_036877545.1 Yasuhikotakia modesta | reverse complement strand
ATGTTTCCTCTGTGAAAATGTGAATGATTTTTAAATAATTTTCCACAGATTTGAAGAGTTGCTGTTTTGCAGTAAGTCTTGTTTTCCGTTTGCATGTTTCACTGCAGATTATTAAAGAAACCAGTTTGACCCCAAATCATTTTAACTTCTGTTTTTCGCTTGTAACTCTGTTTTCTTCCCCTTCTTTCTCTCTTTCTCTCCATCTTTCTCTCTCGGACAGATTCCACTCAGGTCTGTTCAGTTGTTATGGTAACACACAATGCAGCGGTTCTGCATTAGCAGTGTGACTCCAGCAAACAGATCTTGTTTTTCACTGTATATGTTAAAAATAAATGCAGTAAGAAAGGGACAGCGATGATGAAAAATAAATATGCTTTAGAGCTATTAGATCCTGATAAAATATAACAAAAATATTTTTAGGAATAATTTGCCCTGGTGACGGTTTAAGGTTTAATATTGATTTTTTTAACTTAACCGTAAGTTTTGGATTGCTTAATATTGCTTAACTTTCAACACAGAAGTTCTTTAAAAACATCCAGTGAAAAGAGTGTGTGTGTGGAAACAGCATCAGGCTGTATTCAAATGTCAATGTTTGTTTTTTTCCATAGTGGGTGTGGGATGTTTTTTCACACCCCACCGCTCAGAAACACACAAACACACACAAACACACACAGTCTGCAGTCAGCGGCTCTCATCCATTAATGTTACTCTATAAAACACAGTCTGTGCCGTCCATCACTGCTGAAGTTTTGAAAGATTTTAATATTTGATGAAACTGATCAGAATCTTAGCTGGAGGTTTTTCTCATTGTTTCTCTCACATGAATCTTTTCTGTCACAATTAACTATCACGTCTCGATCTTATAAACTTATGTTTATGCTCTGAGTTTGTCTTTACAATAAATGTTGTTATCGCTCAAGGTTATAAAGACTCAACCAGCGTAACAAAAATGTTTCTGATAAAAATCTCCCATCATGCTTTTAAATATCAGCTTTTGCTTTAGATGTTTTTTATTAAAGAAACAAAAAAACGAAACGAGTAAAACGAGACATTTGTTGACAGTAAGAAATCTGACGTATTCATGAAACTGTGCAGCTCAGCAAACATTCAGTGTTTGAGTTCAAACTGAAATCTTTGACTTTTTATTGTGGACTTTGATTATTAGCACAAACATCGTATTTGTTATTTTCTGTCCTGTGACTTTAGATCTTTAGAGATAAATGTCATTTTTTTTTCAAAGTTTTGTTTCAGAAAAAATTTGGCAACATAAAATGAACTTGAAATAAATCTCTGCACATACAGACTAAGTATTTCTTTATATACATATGTTTACATTATATGTACGTACATTGAAGTCGTTAAGGTATTAATAAAAATATATGGCATACATACACTTATGTAAGATTATAACTTAAAGAATAAAACATTGATCTTTAAACTTCAGAAAACATTTCACCAATGAAGAGAACGACAGACAGAGATACAGACTCGTCTACTGAGGAGACAGATACAGACAGAGAACATGAGCAATGGACATCTGTCAATCCTTCACTGATCCCAGTTCAGCTGGAAGCCCTTCTGATTTCCTCCACTGAGCGTTTCTCAATCTGAACCATTTCTGCAGAGAGAGAGAGAGAGAGAGAGAGAGAGAGAGAGAGAGGTTAGATTTATTTCAGTCAGAAAGCAAATATTGATTCTCTCTGTGACGTTTAATAATTCTGTTAGTGGTTTTCAGAATCTGTGAGTGTTCCTGACATCCAGAAAACGTTTGGTAAGAAAATCCAGTCAGGAAAACACAAGTTTGTTTTTGACCGGAGAAAAGAAATCTGTATTTCTAAACACACAGAGAACCACATAATGTGTCTTAACAGGGTGAGATTTAGCAGAAACACACACACACAAATGCTTGTGTTTACCATTGAACACGATGAGCAGGCATGACCGGTTTACACACACAGGAGAAAGACAGGTGTGTGTGTGTGTGTGTCTATTCTTCATAACACACCCTCTGTGTCTTACCTAACATTCAAATAACGCAGAGGTGATGCACACATGCCCCGGAAACACCGAGTTTGTTATTCAAAACTTGCTTTCCTCAGGTCACATTTGCCTAAGAAATAAACCAGCGACTCGACTGTGATAAATGTGATAAATCTCACATTTATCAACAACAAAAAACCTTCATCCTCACTCACATCATTACAGTTGTTTACAACGAGGCTCATGATCATAATGCAAAATATCTTCCTATTCCTTTTTGATGGGGGATAAAATATGATGTTTGTAATTCAACTCAGTGGTGAAATATCGCATGCAGGACAGTGTTTGTTAAACAGACGTTCATCTTTTGCCTCCATGTGCTTTAGGCAACAACTGTGACAGAAATAGACGGAATAGTGAACGATTCCAGTTGCCCAACTAACACTAACTTTAGGTTGCAGGCATGTTTCGTAACGTTTCTTTAAAGTTACACAAACTTTCAAAAGTTCTTTGACATCCAGTTTTTAGACCCTGTATTAACTTTACTCGTTGCTTATAACATCCAGGTAACACTTTGTATGATATATAACATTACTGCCAGAACTTTTAATAACTTTTAGAGAACGTTCCCTGTTATTTGTTAGGCACTAGTAAACAATACAGCATCGCCAAATGACTCGGTTTAAGCCCAAATCAGACGCAAAGGGACCGAACAGGTCATGCGACACACGGCGCATCTTGCGCAGCGGCGCTCGGCTCTCCTTCCAAACGCCGCACCGCTGCCGGCTTTAAACGCTGTCATCGTGTTATTTTAAGCTGCTGACAGCAAAACATGAAGGAAAACAATGAGGGGAGGAGGAGAGAAAGACAAGCTTGAATAACTGAGAGCTGATGTGACATAAAACGTTATGAAACGTTATAGGTTCAGACCCCGCAGGGCTGGAGACGCGTCCTGCCATTGCGCGTTTACAAACTCATCCTCTGCTTTACTTCAGATGAAATAAGTGTATTAAAATACATCACAAAGAGTAATAACATTCACATTATAACATCTCCTCTTCAAATTAACTAAGTAAGTTGCATTAACTCAGCAGGTTATACGGTTGCTGTAGCTGTTTTTGGGCATGTAAGTGTCCTGAATGTTCCCCGTGTTAAACTACAGCTGTACTGCGACTCTCATCCAAACACTTTCCTATAATTACAGCTACACTAACACTCATGCACAACATTTTCAACAGTTTGGATACATTTGCACCGACTGCATTTAAAGGCACGAACCCAGTTTCTCAGACCAACCAGAACTACGCGGCACGACGCGCTGAAAACGCGGCGCGTCACTCAGACGCGTTCCGTGCGTTTGTGCGGTTAAACTCACCGCGGTCTCGTCCTCGGACAGCCCGCACTCCGCCGCTATCAGCATCAGCGTGGCGTCGTCCGGGTGTTTGCTCACTTTCGTGAAGTTTTCCTCCAGAACTTTAATCTGATCCTCCGCTAAATCCATCCCGAACCTCGCGCTCCCGTCCGCCGTCATGATCCGGTGCGACCACGGGTGAAAGCTTCGGTCCGTAACGCAGCAGCTGCGCCGGGAACTGCGGTGGAAAGACAAACACAGACTGCGTGAGATGCGCAAACTGCGGATCGCTGGTGTGCGTGAAACTGCAGCGCAGAGCTGGACGGTGTCCGCCCCGTTTCTCAATTACAGCCCCGCAGTCTTAAAGGCACAAACACACGCGTGCGCGCCGCTGAGCCTCCTGTGCGGATCTCCGGTGTCCAAGTGCGCGCGCCGGGATCACCCTGCCCATTATGTAATGCCCTGGGGTGACGTCACAGCGGGTCCGAAGAGTGACGTCAGTGTTTACCTGCAGCAGGTGTGTGGATAAAAGTCTGGACAGCCTTTAGACACGTCACACCAAACTTACAAAACACACAAACGAACATGATGGTTTGGAGATTCGTGAAGCGAGATAAATTCCCCTCTTGGTTTGTGGTTCACAGCAGCTGTGTGGAGGTCGTGTGTGAAGCTCAGAGGAAACATACATCATTGGTCAGATGAGTTGCTCATGATGCAGAAGTTGCTGAGCTGTTATAAATAAGTATCTGAAACATTAGTCAGTTAGGAAGAGCTACAAACAGCATCTCCCATTTCCTCAATGTTTCATGCTATTTAAGGATGAAAATCATGTGTGACAAAATGAGTTATTTTAAGTCTTAGAGCTACAGGTTTGTTCAAATCTCACCTCTGACTGATGACTATCTTTCATTTCCTTTGCCCTGAAATGTGGTCAGATCCTCTCCACTGTTTTCTGTTGCCTCAGGAGAGGGTGTTGGGCTGGTGAAATGACTCAGTGTTTGGTTTGGTGAAGGTTTTCTGAAGAGGTTTGGATAAACAGTGTTCCTGTGAGCACAGGCCCTCTTCTCTGGCCCTGTGTCACACCCAGAGGGGCATGTTTCTCCCAACTGCACATAAAGAACCCATTTAATGATTTAACACACCTCAAAAACTGCTCTGAGCTACATTATGAAGATCTCTCAAATTATACATAAACATTTAACTGATGTGCAAAGCCTTGACACAACTGACGTGGGGTGAACAAGAACCTAACATGTCAGACATAGAGAGAGAGAGAAAGACAGACAGACTGACAGACAGGTATTAGTCCTGAGAGCACTGACGTGTTTGGTGTGTTACACACAGATCATAAGACACAGGAAGGTCAGAGGTCACATGCGTTTCACTGTGATTTTCCCAGTTTTGGGTGCAGCTTGCATCCAGTCAGAAATGATCTGACAGGGAGGAGACAGAGGGAGACAGGAGGAGACAAGACGAGATGAGGTGTGAGCATACCTGATTAATCTGTAGAAACGTGAGTCACGGAGAGAGATTGTTAGTAAGTTAGGTGGAGAAACAAATGATGCAAAATGATATTTCATAATCAGAAACAACAAACATTCAGAGGCACTAAACATTGAGTTGAATAAAGGATTCAGTGACGTTTAACTTTCACTTAATCTTGTAAATGTGATAAACAAAAATGGCACCTCCAGTTTCAGACAGGCTTCATGGAAAAATAATATAAATAAATGTATCTGAAACATAAACAGGGAATCAAATATTTGTAAAAGTATTCTCAGTACAAATGCAATCAAAATCAATATACATTTAAATCAAAATATATGTGTCCCTCGACCAATCGCATCCCCCGCAGGTTCACACACACACACACACACAGCATTGTGGGATATCAAAGTGAAGGATATACAGCTACAAGCATTCAGACATTGATCATTGATGGTCTCTCAGGAGACAGGAAGAGAAGAAACATTGCATTTGTACGTGGCGTGATGCCTCTGAACTCTCTGCAAACAGCATTTATTCCTGAACAAAACCAGTGTGATGTCAGCATGCTGTTTAAAGATCTAACAGCGTCAGTGAAACTGCTGTTACACGCTGGTGGAACAACAGGGTCAAGAACCGACACAGACAGACAGACATACTGACCAGATGATACGTTACATAACTCATAAATAGATCCACTGAACATCTGGACCAGCACCAACCAGAGACAATGAGGGACCTCTAAAAAAGAGAGAGAGAGAGAAAGATAGAGAGATGGCATTAATTGATGGAGTGTGTGAGAGAGAGAAATTTGAGGAACACATTTATGATGTCCAGCTGAAAACCTGCTCAATTAACAACACAAAACAGCAGCAGCTATTTATTACATGAAACATATTTTCTGTCTCATCCTGTCATGTGCTTCTCATTTAATGCTCATTATCAAACTTTTTCTTCTCTTTTCTCAAAGAGAAAGCTCATTTCTTCTCTTCGCTGTGTTTTCTTAAGGAAAGCGTGTAAACACTCGTTCTCATAACAGACTCATTAAACACTAACACACACGTGTTTGTTGGCTACACACAGGTGTGTCTGTGTGTTTGTTAAATGTAAACAGTTTTCATGTCAAGTTTCACTCGTGAGTCATTCTGTATAAAATAAACTAAACCTGTATGTACAGTAATGCACATAATTCATGTGTTTTATCACACGGCTCTTTGTAATAAAGACAAATAAACATTATAATTGACAGTTTTCCTGCATCGCTCTGTTAGTTTCATGTGTTTTGCGAGGGTTGCATGAGGACAGCAAAACACAGAACAGAAACCCTGATGGCGTGAAATGATTGGTAATGTTTGTTTAAAGAAACTGGGAGGGTTTTTGACCCCCTCCATCATAATCTTTCTATTGTGTTGAGAACCACAATCCCGCCTTATTTCCTGTGGCACAACACACATCTTACTGAGACAGGAAATGCCGCAGTTTTGCGTTTCCAGCAGCATCAACAACAGGTTGTGTGTTTATGCAAATGTGAGACATTCTGAAGAACAAAGCAGCACAAGAACAAACACACAGAATTATGCGATTATGCAAGATTTTCCAGTCACTGCAACATCTCGGGTTCTGAAGCAGAGAACAAGACGAGAGAAAATCGCTTGGATGTGGAAAGAGGAAAATGTGGTCATCTGGGCAAGAGGAGAAGTATGACATCATTCACATTAAATACCAACCATTTCTACAGAAGAGTGTGTGTGAGTGTGTGTGTGTGTGTGTGAGTGTGTGTGTGCGTCAGTAGGGCAGCGGGTGAAACCTGCTCTGTCCAAAATGTGCACCTGCTTATAACCACCTTAAAACTTGTGAGACAGTTTGTTGGTGTGAGTTTGTGGCTGTGAGCCCTGAACATTTTACACCATCACACACAGTCACAAGTGTGTGTGTTTGCAAATGAGTCTATGCACTGGAGTAAAATGTGATCTTAACTGCACTAAACTTTAAAATTAAATCCAATTAATCAATTAATGAACAATTAATTCATATGATCAACAATTAAAGGCAATACATAATATTTAGACATTTTTACAGCCACTTACAAATAACTTACAAACTCAGAATGACTCGGTATCTGGAGGAAAACATTCAGATCTTTAAACAGACACTGATTTGAGCTTCAACACTGACAGCATTAAACTCTCTCACAGCTCCAGAAACGCATTATATTCATTATTGCATTTTGAATCTGACTCTGATAGTCTCTTAGATAAGAACAAAACCTCACTTTCACATTTTTTCCCATCATGAGCTACTCTGAACACTGCTGGACCAGCAGGGCCGTTTTCAGTCTTAATGACGCATCACACGAGGTTCTGAACAAGTGTGAGAGTTTGTGACTGATTCTGTGTTTGTGTGTTTATTACCCATGACTGCACAAATGGAAAACCTTATCTCACTGCTCAACACAAGCCGTCTCTACGGACATTACGCAACACTGACGCAGCACATGACATCTTTACATAGTAACAGAAAACAACAGTGTTTTCTTAAAGATGCAATCTGTAACTTTGCCTCTTTACTGCCATCTCTGTTTGAAACATAAAACTGCAGGTTACTCTTCATTACATACATTAAAGTCTAATGAAGCTAAACTGACATTGAGAGGGAAATCGGACGTATTTGTTACGTACCTAAACAATAACTGATGTTTATTTTAAAGCCCTAATGGCAGCTTTAATCTGTTGTGTTTAATTACAGGGCGATTCAGAGAGACTCGGGCTCGTGAACGGAAGCGTGTCGTTTTTTCTGCTCTATTGTTAGAAGTTTTCAGAACAGGAAACAGAACAAATGCTTTTCTTTCTCTTTTCTTTGATGATTATCCGTCGGAAATCAGAATCGTTCACACCCTCCACATAAAACATCCTACTAGAATCTCATTTTAGATTCATACATAGAAGCAGTAGTAGTGGTGAGATGTATTTACCCAACATTCTGAGAACGTTCAGATAACTTACAGACTTGCAGTTCTCCTCCAGATTTGCAGCAGATCTTTTCCAGCTCAGCCCATGTTCTGCTGAAGAGCAGAGATGATTGTTAAGTCACTATAGACTCTTACCAACACTATTGTAGATATTAAGAGATTTTAAACCTCAAACCAGCATTTGGTCTCTCTTAGGTAGCAAAAATGTTCCTAAAACGTTCTTCACAGCAATGCCAAAGCAGAACCATTTTTGTTCCCAATAACCCTTCAGTCAAAGGTTCTCAAATCATGATGCTTTATTTTTATGTTTTTGTCCTGAGATTAACTATTAACATATCAAATTTAAACATTTCACCAAATGTTTAATCTAAACAAATATTCTCTACATTCTGGGAGCTATTTGTGAAAACATTAAATCAGCCCAAAGCAACAGTTATTTTTCCATTTTATTCAATAAGTTTGTCATAAATTATAGCACATTAAAATAATTTTGTTGGGTTAGAAAGTGGACAGCAACATCTGTTGACAGCCTGATTTGTTCATACAGAGAAAACAGTTTCAGTGAGGAGATTCATTAAACAAGCAGCCGAGGAGACATAAAGGAGAAAAAAGGAGACGAGAGAGAGAGAGACAGAGAGAGAACAGACAATGCTGAGTTAGAGCGTTAGTTGAAAACAGATTCACACCAGTTTATAATTCACATGAGAGAAAAACAATTGAGAGCGAACATAGAAACAGAAAATAAGTGAGAGGAGAACATTAGAACAAATGAGAAACAGACAGGAGAAAATATACTGAGAACATGTCATGAACAGATCAGATATGGGCAACATAAAACTCTGGGTGAATTAGGTGTAAAAAACAAACAAAAATAAATGCGTTGACTATGATTTTGTAGATGGAAACATACGACAATATGAAACCTAAAGGGTTCTATTATAAATCAAAAGTCTTTCTAAAGCTAAATGTGAAGTGTGTCGGACTCCAGCTGAACATGAGTAACACACACACACACACGCACACACACACACACAGCTTCACTGTCCGAGTCGCTCAGCTCTGACCCGAAACGTTCATGTTCCATAAGAGTCCAGCATTCATTCACAACAATGTTTCTGTAATTGTCTTTCCTGTCCCGCACGGGAACCGTGTGCTGTGATTGGTCCGTGGGTTCAGGGGGCGTGTCCTGTCTCTCTCTGCCGTCCAATCAATGAGCTTCCTGCTGAGGTGGAACAGCTAGCCGTCAACCTGGAGCTGGTTCTACAGATGGTTCCTCGGTTCTACTTGGACATCTGCTGCTGAATGTGAAGCAGGAACTCGTAATAAGAGAACGCAGACTCGGTTCTATCCTCTACCAGATGCTGGAAAAAACTGCTCTTCACTGACGCGTCATCCCTACAGAGAGAGACATAGAGGCACACAGAGGGAGAGAGAGAGACACAGAGAATAACACAGAGAGGGGGGAGAGGGAGTCAGTATTATTGAGGCAGAACTGTGTTTTATCAGAATTTGGATTGTGGAGGACAATGATAATTCTGGTTCTGTTGTGAGATTATAGTCTCTCATCACAGTCACACACATTGTGATGTAATGTTACTATTATGTCATATTTATCTGAGATCACACACAACAGTTCCTGGCGAACAATAAGACCAGGAGATAAATGAATGCAGTTTAAAGCGTCACTTTGACATTGTTGTTTTTAAAGTCATCTATGCAGAGAGTAATGCTGGTGAACAGAGATTTCATAACCATACAGTAATCTAAAAAAACGTCAAGAATGCAGCGACTCCCACTGAGAGAGTTCTATGAAAACACACCTCCCTCCCATAGGAACAATATACAGCTTTGTGGGGACGAAAAACAGGGCAGAACAACACAGAGACTGAGAAACACAGACACGAGCTAAAGGTTGAATAGAGAGGAAGACAGCAGACGTACTTCACCACATAAAACGCCGGATGGACGGTTCTGGACTCCAGCAGCCAGGATATAAACGCTCGAGTCCTCTCAGAATACATCGTCTGCAACTCCGGGATTTCTGTCTGTTAAACCACAGAAACAGTCGTTATCTTTTGTTCCCAAACGGATCAGTTTCAGTCTGTAGTGTTGGGAGCTGCCGCAGAGCCGTGCTGTGGTTTAGGAAACTGGGTTTGGCATGAAAGTGAAATATGAGGGTTGAATCTTTTAAGAAATAACACACAGCCCACAAAACTCCCAACAGTAATGCCTCCAAAACGACAAACAAAAGAGTAAAACTGAAGACAGCTTCTGAACAAAACAGTGACCCGTCACATGTTTGTGAGCTTACGGCTGTGATGTCACACACGCAGCCCAAAACACACACACGCAGCCCAAAACACACACTCACCATGTTGGCCGGTATGGATGCGTAGCTGGGGCAGCCCAGGACGTCACGCACAAAAGTCTCGTTGCAACATTTACCCACCCACAGATACATGACCTGCAGGAGAAACAGAGTCAGAGCTGAGCTGTACACAACGTCTCAGGTGGCCTCAGGTGGTCCGAGATGCTGCAGTGATGTGCTTACATTGCCACAGTCCAGCAGAAATGCTCCCTCTCTAGTGAGCTTCTCTGCAGTCAGCTGCAGTAAGGGAGGCTGAGGGATCACAGAGTCATTCAGATGCAGTGCCCCCTGCAGGGAACACAGGAAAACATTCATCTGCTTTAATGGAAGACAGCTGGAAAAATGCAGTGGACTGTTACTGCCTGTGACACTCAGTCTTCTTTATATTAGTATTATTATTAAAGCTAATGATGACAACATTATTATACTTTTTTGTCTTTTGAGTCTGAGGTGAAACACGACAAACAGAGATTTGATTTTTTTAATGAAGCTTGATCTTTTAATGAAGATATTTTAAATAAAGACATCATGTGTGACTCAGAATAAATGTGTGAAGAATGTGTGTGTGTGTGTGTTATTGATGGACGGATATGAGTTTGGGATTAAGTTGGGCTGACGGATGACTGGAGGAATGATGAAGAATGATGAGGAATGATGAAGAATGATGAGGAGTAACTGGAACGATGAAGAATATGAAGTGTTGCGATGGAGCCGCAGCACACCTGTGTGTTCAGCGTTACCTGTTCGCTCATGTTGTCGATCCTGTAGAGATCTGGGTGAATCATACGTGTGATGTGATGCAGCGGCTGACTCTTAAATTCACACATGGAGAAAACTCTCTCGTCCAGACGCGTACTGGTGCCAGTGCGGAGAGCTTTCTGCACGACACACAACCGCACATCAGGGAATGTTGGAAACTTTACTGTATTTACATTCACTCTTGTGAATTTACGTAATATTCCAATATGGAAAATTTCCAAAATTCCCCAGCTTTGCCACATTAATCTCAGACATGAACATGTTCATACATACGGCTATAATATTTTACATATTAAACCAGTTTGGTGGCTTTGACAGTTAGAAATTACAATTACACTCTAGTACACATAGAGTGTGTGTGTATGTGTGTATAGAGCGCCCCCACCTGTTTGAGCAGCGCCAGCACATACAGAGGGAAGAGACGCAGGGCAGCGGGGGCGATCAAACCGGATTGCTGGATGTTAGAACCATTAGCACGATATGCAGCTAAACAATCGACCACCGCATTAACTAATGCGTCCCTCGCATCAGACAGACTGGACGAGATACAGCGATCGATAGCTGCAGAGAGAGAGAGAGAGAGAGAGTGAGTATGTTCTTGTCCAGCTGTAAATATATTTAAAACAAGAATGATTATAAAAACATTATGAAATGTTCATGGGCTGTGCTGCTTAAATTAGTTTGTTCTGTTGTTATTTATGGGAGTAACAGCTGGACATTTTTATGTGATTTAACTGTCTGTAAACAATAAATACATTATAAAACAAGAAAAATATCAACACTAGCAGAGAAGGCAGTGAAGTATAATGATAGCAAGCTGTGCTAAAACAAAACCTGTCAACGGCTGTGTGTGTGTGTGTGTTTTTCCACTCACCCATGTTGGCCAGCAGGCAGGTGATGGCCTGAACATCTGCTCCAGCAAACACGTCATTCAGCTGACTGACCACCGGCAGACACAGCGTGTGCACTCTGATTCGCCGTTTACCTGTCAATCATCCATAAACACCAATCAGAGTCAGTCAATAAACTGCTCGCCCACTGGCTCTAATTTACCACATACTTGCATTCATGCACAAAAAACAATAGCAGCAATATTTCTAAATACAGAGGTAAGAACATCCTAATTTGCGTTCACACTGGTCTTACTGGTTTCACGCTGGTTTACCTTTGCTGGATGTGTACAGAAGAGCCGCCTGAAAACACACCAGCGACGTGTCGGCTAAACTCTCCTCGATGGACATCTGCACAGCGAAACCAGAGTCTGGGTTCACATTGGCTAGAGACAGAAGATCCGTGGAGCGCACAAAGAAGTTGCCGTGGAAAGTGTGGATGGACAAGCCTGTGGACCAATCAGAGAAAGCGTTACTGATGCCCGCACACCTGTCAAAAAACACCTCATTGTAGAGGCTCATTAGAGAGATGTCAGCTGTGACAAAGGTGGTCCGGGAACGGCCCCTCACCTTTGGTGCACCTGATCCTCATGACGGCTTCAAACCCGATCTTTCTGGTGAGGTAACGCTGGAGATCTTTCTGCAGCTTCTGCTTCTGCGCTGGATTGTGGAGGTGATGGAATGAGGGATAGTAGAAGACGCTTCCAGCGGAGTATTTGGACACACAAGCTGCATGAGATGAAGGAGAGTCTCAGGTCACAGAGTGTGTGTGTATATGTGAGTGTGAGCAAACGAGTGTGTGAGCGAGCGAGTGTGTGATACCTAAAGAAGCCAGGTCTGAGTACTGAGAGCTGAGTAAGAAAAGATCCATTCCGATCTGTTGACCAGAACAATCCAAGGCCAGTTTCTTATAAAAGTCTGTAGCAGGACCCAAATGTTGGACGTTCTGAATGCAAAGACACAATAACGTCACACTCAACACACACGTTTAATATCATACAGTAAAGAAACGTGTAACTGTAAATTATTTGGTTCCTGATGGCTGAGGGTCACCTTAGTGCTGGACCTTTGATTGGGGTCTTCCCGAGACTGCAGGAGTCCAGCGCCGAGGGTGGGCAGCTGCGTCTGAAACACTGACACTCTGCCTCCCGTCGGGGACATGAGTTTATACGCCGCCTGCAGAGCCGGACCCAGAGCGCTCTGAGTCTCACGAGTGTGTGAGAACATCCCAGGCAGAGAGTTTAACAGGTCCTTTACCAGCTGTACACACACACGGAAAACAGAAAACAAATCAAAGTAAACTTAAAAATGCTGTATGGTTTATAAGCTCACTCTCAAACACACTGTCTCACTCTCTAACACACACACAAGATTTCCTTCACTCACACACACACACTTTACCTCTTTACTCTCTTTAAGGTTGACCAGCAGACTGTCGTGTGTTGGGATAAAAATATCTGACAGGATCAAACAGAAACATTGAGTGAGAAAACACACCGAATGTTTTCTGCCGCTGTGTTAATAGACACATAAACACATTTATTATCTGTAGCTGAACTAAAACACGAATTACCATCAATATCAGAGACCACCAGCATCTGCGGTTGGGACAGACCCTCCTGAAGGTTATAGAAATGAACGGTGCTGTCGAACGTCACAAACCCGATGCGTGTGCGTGTGTCGCCCGGCAACCTAAAACACACAAGAGGCATGAAATGCATGTAATCTAATGTAAATCTGACCTGAGAATTGTCTCATATCTCACTTTTCCAGGTTGTCCAGTAACAACTGACAGAACACATTCAGGTAGCCCGACTCCACAGCATTGTGCGATACGTCCAGCACAAACAGGTACACAGCCGGCTGAGGCGGCCGCAGCTGGAGACAGAGGAAACATGAGTGTTGATCATTCAAGCTCTACAACACACGTTGATCATAGACTTATGTCCAGCTCACAATATTTTCTAATTTATGAGCCTTTTAATCTACAGAGAACCAGTACTGACACACACACTGATGCGCTCGCTCACCATGTAATCAGAAGAGGCGATGAATTCTACGGTGGAGTTCTGCACCTCTGGTCTCTTGTGAGGTTCACCGTAAGAACGAGTCACAGGATTGTACATGAACTCATCAGGAACTGATCAGGACAAAGAGAACATCATCAGAACATCATCACCGCAACATCATCATCAGAACATCTTAAGGATATCACCAACAGAACATCTTCATCACCATCAGAACATCACATCATCACCAACAGAACATTATCATCACATCATCAGAACATCACCATCAAACGAAATGAGATGTAGGTATATCAGAAAGCCTTGTTGAAGACTAACTAAAGACTTACTCAGCACGCATGCAGAGATCTTACCATCATTGACTCTGTAGCACAGATTACACTTCCACCTGCGCTGGTCCAGAAACGACACGAAAGGGTTAATATACGTCCTGCACGAGCGACAGCGAACTATAGTGTTAGATGTGATGACCGGCAACTGCTGCAGACAGAGAGAGAGAGAGAAAGAGATTGGGAGGGAGAGATTATAATTACATCTACATCATGGTCTCTATTTGATTTAACATCAACAGAAGACGTGTCTTACTGTCAAGTCTCTGAAGGGATGCAGCAGGAGACCGAGAGGCAATCGGGCTTTATTCAGCAGAGCCTGTGTCTGAGGAACGTTAGACAGAGTACAGCGGAACGTACTGAGAGAGAGACACAGACGGAGAGAGAGTTAACCTGACTGCCTCCACAATGAATACACAATTGCAACAAACAGAATCAGATCCTTCAGCCTCTTCAAATCTGCCTGAACTCTAACGCTTGTGTTTTAGCAATGTTTGTATTACAGTGATTATGGTCATACTAAAGACACTGATGACACACTGATGACACGTGTGAACCACAGGTGCTCTTACTCTGGACTGCAGTTGACCTGTCGCAGGTCGCTGCTCAGGTTGGGCTCGGGTGGAGCTGTGCGCTTGGGGGGGAGAATGTTTCTCTCCTGGAGAAGATTCACGGGTCTCAGTGTCTCCACCTCAAGGTCGGGAACACCACCCAGACCCCCTAATGCTGATGACAGCTCCGACAGAGACGGCAATGGCTGCACACACACACACTGTTTAACACAACACAACTTCCTGAACTCAGTCTGACAGAAACCAAGCAATCTAACATCAGAGCACCTGTGAGTAAGGCTGATATCCCGGTTGGTTGTAGCCTCTGTGAGAGGGGGAGGGATCTGGCCTGGGGGCCGGGTTTTGCTGGTAAGCAGGAGGCATGGTTGGATAATTGTAGCCGAAAGGCGGGGCCTGTTTGGCAGGCACAGCAGTGGGAGGAGCCGAGAGATCTGATGAAAGACAAAAGTCATGAGTGCACAAGCTAATTTTGTGGATTTTACATTGTGTCATGAGAGGGTGTACCTGCATAACCGCCACCCTCCAGAGACTCGTAACTGTTATGAACCGGTGAAGCACTGTCTGTGGTTGTAGAAGAGCTGTCTCCACCTGCGACAGATCACCAGTATCGTTTTAATCTGTTGCGTTTTGAGTTTGTTAGTTTTTAGAGCTTGTTGTATTTAAACTAGATTGCAGTAACTCAGAAAGAGAACCGGGTTCAATTCACTTTTTGTTCCACTTGAGTGTGAAACCCCCTCGCTGCTCAAATGGCTTTAACTCTGATATTCAGTTAAATGTCAGAACCAGGATTCTGAGGAGAGCTTAACCCAAACACTAATCCCCCATGACCACCTACTGAACCAGTGAGGGAAAGCCTGTGATTGGCTAAGCTGCTGTTATCCGATATTCAGGCTGTTACCTCACTTGATCACAGTCTGACCTAAAGAACCGATGGAGAAATTCAACAACATTCTCACGTACACAGAACTGACTTACAGTCAACAAATGAATGGAAAAGTTAAATTATAAAGGACAACTAGGGCAGGTAATGTGGTGTCCTTAATGTTTATATCTAGAGTTTAGAAACACATTTAAATTTACCATGTTTCTTTTTCATAAATATAATTTTTATTAATGTGGGGCATTTTAAGATTTTTTTAATAATCACAAAATAATCTTAAAATTGAAAGTGCAAATGTAACAAAACAACAACCAGTAATAGCACAGCTGAATTTGTTATTAACCAATCAAATTACAGCAAGTAAAATCAAGTCCCACCCTACATCATTTCCAAATAACAGAAGTTATTTGTAATGAAAACAATTTTAAAGACTCGATTTTGAGCAACAACACAGAATCCAAAACCAGAGTCACACACACACAAACGGGACACAAACATAGGACACACACACACAGACATCCAGGGAATGGGATGAATTACTGACAGGCTTGAACATGAAACATCCCCGTGAGAAAACACTCAGCACACTTTTAATGAAGAGTTGATTATAAACCTGCACTCACACATTTACAGATCACAGGACCCTGTGAAAAACACACACCACGTCCACAGACGAAACAATGACACAGTACAGAATGCATAACATTGGTATTCCGGTCCAAATGTGTGACACTTGGAATTTTCAAGGGGATAAAGGAAAGAAAAAAACAGAAATCAAGAAACTGAATGACACTGTGAATGGCTGCAAAGACATGAACATCTGTGCTTGTTACAGAGGAAGATGGAGGGATGAAAGAATGACAACATTAGGAGAGAAGGGTGGAGGAATAAGAGCCAAAGCAGACCTGCTTCCTCATCATCCTCATCCTCTTCCTCACGGTCAGAACTGGATGAGGAACGATCGCCTGGTACCGAGCTACCGGCGTTACTGTGCCCACCGTACAGCAGCCCTGAAATACAGCAACCATCAGAGGCACACAGAGGTTGAGTACAGAGAGAATGAGGGAGAACAAAAGAGAGAGAAAGAGAGGTTGCTGCTGAAATGAGATGAAAGAGTTCCTCATCCTTTCAGAAATGGTCACCTTGAAACAACATCCAAGCTACTCAACTTCTGTAACGTAACGCGACGCATTTCTGAATGAAAAAATGACACTGAGAACATGTAGGGAGGGACTTGATTTATGGATCGACGTTTGATTGGACTGTGAAAAGTGGGCGGTCCACACTGGAATGGAGTCAAATCAGAATGGGAGTTTGTGGTACTGTGGATGAATACAAACCCAAAACAAACACACACACACACACTGAGAACCTGAATGATGGAAACAGAAGTACAGTAAGATGTGAAGATGACCTGTGGATCTTTCATACCTGGATGGTGTTGAGGTGAGGAGTGAACAGAGGTGCCGGGGGTTCCTGAAGGTGGTCTCTCCTGATTAGGGGTCTCTGAGGTGGGAGGAGCCCCTGCATGGCTCATGGGACGGTGGAGGTTTTGGTCGTAGTGTTGTTGAGCTACGGGAACAGATACAGCCCATGCATTACACCGCGGTCGGCAACACCCTGTCCTAGATTTTCCATGATCTCAGTACACAGCATAAATCCACAGACAAAAACTCACTAATACATCATAAAGGGGATTATCCCAACAAACCTGCATTTGATTGGCCGTTGACAGCAGCTGTTTGGCTGAAAGGTGGGCCTGCGTAGCCTGGATGAACCGCTGTGGGTGTGGCCCTGTTTCCTTGAGGATACTGCTGCAAAGAACTCTGGGTAGGGGGTGGAGGCATTACATTAGACACCGGTGGTTGCCCAGCAACAGCCTGAGAAGATCTCAGGGTGCCGTACTGACTGCTCCCGGGGTCTGATGGATAAGACACAATGGGGTACAGCGGGGAGCCGAGGTTGCTGCCTGCGGATGCTGGAGGCAAGCTGGCTTGCAGCTGTTGAGTTTGCGCCTGTGAGGGGTGAACGTACGGCTGTCCGTAGTACCCGGCTGGAGGAGCGTATGTCTGCTGGACCGGGTGTTGGAGAGGTGCGCCAGATACAGGGGTGCTGGAGGTGGGGTACTGATAAGCAGGGGGGTGCGACCCCGGCACCGTTGGATAAGGAGACGGGCCTAAACTGTTCTGGTAGTAGTTTGCGCTGTAGTCTGTGCCACTAACTGGGACTTTAGCAGTCGGGGGAGCGCCGGGTCCGGTCACAGGGGGGTAAGCCTGCGGCACAGAGCCGTAATAACCGGATGATGGATGCATGGCTGGGTACGTCTGTCCCGGACCTGTAAGAAACAACAGCGTCACTATGTTCTGTGAGACTGTCATGTAAACAACATTCAAATGTGTCACCAGCCAACGTTCCTCATTACACAAATCACAGGTTTATGCAAAATGTGCTCAGAAGTTCAACAGCTGGTTAAGCAAAATTTTCATTTCAATTACAAACAAGTGCCTGTGACTAATGCCACAGTAGTGATTAATTACCATATTAATCATATTTTACATGCAGCTTAACAACACGACGCATAAACACAAATGCTATTAAAAATACCATATTACCATGATCACAAATATTTTGACAGCTTAGATCTGTCATTATTAACTGGTGTTATGTATCTAAAACTTACATTGATAAAAGGAACAATATCATTTAAGATTAAACGGTATTGTCATTGAATAATGTATATATATTTATATAATAGTTATAAATATGATATAAATAGAGATGCACACACCAGCTTTAGGTCTGTAAATACAACATAAGCGCTGATCTTAACAGCGCATTCCCTTAAAATATCACAGTTTAATGTTATTACAGAAACCCTCATGTTATTATATGCGTGACAACATCGTGTTTACAGTACAAACGCGTTTAACTGAATAATTACATAAACGTTTGCTGGAAAACGTTTAATAAACGCGTTTCATGATACGCGTTTAATATACAACCACGATCCGCGCTAGCTGCTAACATGCTAACCGCTAACCGCGCATTAGCCTGACATATAAACACCCCGAAACAGCTGCACGGTTTAAACACAGACACAAACATCACAACCATAATAATAATAATATAATAATAACAATAATATTGTCTACAGAGCCTGTAAGGTCAAAGTCTCCACCCCAGAACCGGAGGACAGGTGCTTTAGCCTAGCCGCTAATTCAGGCCTGTTAGATTTGACAGTTATCTAGCACGTAACACGCTAGCCTAGCCTTTAGCATCACATCTCGGCGTGTACTTGCTCATTTCAGCATTTCATTAATATACGTGAGGGCTGTTTTCCGCTAGCTCGGCTTTAGCATGACGCGTTAGCTGTTAGCAATAATCCCGCACCGTTCTGACGGGCCGTCGCCGCCCCGCTTCCGTTGGACCTTGAGCCGTGATTGTTCGGGCCCGTGTTCGGGTTCCCGTATCCCGGTGTGGACATTTCTCTCAGATCTGGGTTGTCAAACGCGTGATGATAAAAACCAAACGGTACCGCGATCACCGGTCGTGGGTCTCCATCGACCTGCCCGCAGCGGAGCCGTAATCTGATCAGCGCCGCGGTGACGCGCTTCAAAATAAAAGTCTCCAGACAAATACATGTCAAATGATTTAAATCGTGCTTAATTCACTCTTACAGCAGCAGAAGGCATGATAGCAGCTTGTTTAAAATTATACAAAGACATAAACAGACAAGGAGGGGTTCAGATGTAAACTAAACCATTTGCTGGTAATAAATAGAGACATTGGAAATATAATACAACTACACACCTATAAGGATTTGCTGGTTGAATGAGTTGTTAAAAGATTTTAAACAACATGCCTATAAACAGCATAAACAGCAAAGGTAATTTCAACATTGAGGATTCCTGCCTGACTTGTATAACATTGTTTTGGGCTCATGGTGAGGGTGGGATGCTTGGAGATAAACAAGCTCTGTTAACCAGTTAACTTCAGTTAGCAATGCATTTATTTGTCTTTCTTAAGTACTAATGGTTAAGTTTAATGTTTATTTACTTATTTGAAATGTTTATGTACTGAATGATATTGCATGTATTATATTTAAATATGTTATGAATTTTCCTTTTTGCTATAAACACTTTCTGTCTTGGCTAGAGGCAAATATTTCAGTGTCAGTCAAACAAAAACGATCTTCTTTATAACGTCAATAAACTGAGAATAGTAGGTTGCACAAGTAAGATTAACAAAGCCGTATGGAAAATAACCAGATAGCATTGCTCAACCACTACCAAACTAGACGTAGATGCCTCCATGTACGGTAAGATTATCATCTTCTGTCTAACGGCTGTTTGTGTAACAATCACCACTAAGTAACCACTTCTTCAATCTGGGCATTAGTTTCATGTGAACATGTAGAATAAAAACACAAATTCAGTCAAGCAAACGCAGTTAAAATAACTTTACTAAAAAACAGCACTATTTAAAATAAAATATTTCACTTGCAGTGTTTCTTTTGCAATACAAAGCTGTACAACAGACTTGTGAGAAATGAAGCTCCAGGCTTCCTAAGGGATATAAAATCATTAGTGGTTCGATTAAATAAAAACTTTTCAACACATTTTACTTTTGTAACGTACCTTTAAATATCTAACATCCCCCCCTTGGTTAAAGGTCATTTTCACTCTGACACACATCCTTCTCAAATACTGTTACGCCCCAAGTAACAATTTTAGAACGTTTTCCTAACATTTCCATTACATCACAACATTTTTGTTATGTAATGGTGTTATATTGTGTCATTTTTGTTATATTATATAACATGTTATTGTGAACGGTATAGAAACATTCAGTTTTAGATGTTAAATTAACGTTATTGCTTGTTGTATTAGAACATCATTCAAACCTGTTTCTAATTCTGTGATCATTTTAAAACGTCTCACTAACAACTTAAGAATGATGTTTTTGCTACATAAGTTTCTGATAACTTTGAGAGAGCTAGCTGACATTAGTGGAAAATGAAATTTGCTTCTTTTAAGAAATATGTTAGATCTATGAATCGCACCAGGAACATGTATTATGAAAGTAAAAAGGGTTAATGTTGATTGTTATTATCATGTTAGCTTCCACAATTAAAAACAATAAAAATCACACAATAAAAATACGATTAGAATTACAGTGATGAACCTAAAACAGCGAGCATAGTTTTCAGTTTTTGTATTGCAGTTTCATTCTCTCATTTGCATTTCATTCTGTCATTTCTTCCTGACATCACTTCCTGTCTGTCCTTACAGAGCTCTGTCACTGGTGTATGACGGATTGCCGACCCCACCTGCTTTATCCATACTGCTTTTCCCACACGACCTGCGTCTCCATAGTAAAACAGCTAACAAGGTTAGCAGAACCAGAACACCGACACCCCCCGCGATGACTCCTGCACTCAAAACTGCAAAGTCTGGGCCTGGGGGATCGTACTGGGCACACGACTCCTCACTGACCCCGGCGTCGTTCACGGCTGACACACAGACCGTGTCTCCCACTCTCAGGCCCGACAGGACACCATTCCTCAAATGTTCCCCAAAAACCTGCTGCTGCCCGTCCCCACCTGTCAGAGTCACTTTATAATGCGTGACGGTGGAGCGGGGAGAACACCAATGCACCATCACCTGACCCGAGAGGTCCGCTTTGATTTCCCGAAGCTCCGGGGGCTCGGGCCTTTCCTCTGGGCCCGTCAGCCCCGGACAGAAGCAGCCCATCTGGGCCGAAATGTCAGCGCAGGGCGTCGTTTGAACCACACAGGGATTGTAGTCACAAAGACGAGGGACTTCACGGGTGGTGGTGGCACCGGGCAGTCGGGGGGCAAGTGTTGTCATCGAGCCTTCATCATCATAGTCATCCTCAACCTCAATGACACGAACACGAGTGATCTGAGGCTGATGCAGAGGTGGACCGACAGACGCGGCGTGGAGAGATTCCCACAGAAGAAGCAGCAATAATGTGATCCGTGAATTTAGAAACATCTTGAATCTGTAACAATAAAGTCACAATTACTGTCAAGATCATTTTATACTTAAAACATACTAAATAAAATAAAAAATGTTTCTGGTCTTATTGTGAGCAGTTTATTGATGTGTGCATGAATATGTTTTGAACTCAGTTGTGTTGGATTCAACATCCTGTTTTGCTCTTCATTACATTTTCATCCTCTTCATGTTGTTTATTTCATTGATTTTAAAAAGTTTGTGAGTGTGTGAGGAGACGATGGTCCCTTATGGATTCAGTTACAGCCAAAGTAAACATCAGGGTGTATTTTTAACCCCAGGACACACACTGAGTTCTGCTCACACATCTGAGAGCAATAAAGTTATGAGCTAGTGCTAGAGAGTTAGCGTGGGAAGCCCAACACAAGCCGTAACGGGGAAGAGAAACCGTGATGCCAGTTTGATGAACGCTCACATACAATAAACCTGAAATATTAAAACTGTAGAAAAACCATCTCAGACTGAGAAAAGGGCCAGTAGGTCCTACCCACAACATCTGCATAGCAACACCCTGGCAACCTCTTACAACACCTCCTAGCGTTGTTATTTATCATGGGTAAGCACTCTGAAACTGTACACGTTTAGTTTTTAGCTAGTGTTACTGCAATGAAACGTTCATGAAAGTGTCTCTCAACACTTTTACAAAATATTAACATGACAGAAAAACGTTCTGCGTAACACGATGGTCTCACACCGATTTGCTATGTTTGTACAGCGGCAAGATTAACCATAGTAACCACAATATTTTACTCTGGTTGTCATGGTAATACCAGTCCAGTCCTGTAGTGATCACAGATCGCCATGGCAACCTGTACCATTAACAGTGAAGTATGACTGAAACTATTACTGTACCTGTATGATGTCTTGATCTGGTCTAGATGAATGAGAACTTCCTGTAGACCTTCAGCGCTTCAGCTTCCTCTCAGTCTGACTACTCTTCTGTATCAACCCTTCCTTATTCTCCTTCCACTAAAGTCCCACCCTTTTATCACCCCGCCATCTGCTTCCCTCCCACCATCTTCTCTCTCTCCCTCTCTCTCTCTATACCCCACTTCCATCTTTTGGCTCTGGCTCTCACCCACGTCTTTCTGCCCCTCCATTCTACCCCCTCACAGCCCCCATGTTCCTTTTCAGGAGGGTCTCCAAGTGCCACTGTGTTCTGTGCTGCCCTGCATGCTAATGTCTCTACAAGAAGCAACAGGAGGCATGCTAGAACTCATCTGTGTGTGAGTGTGTTTGTGTGAGTGTGTGTTTGCCTGTGAGTGTGTGTTTATGTGTGTGAGTTTCCCTGTGAGTGTGTGTTTGCCTGTGAGCGTGTGTGTATTTGAGTGAGTGTGTGTTTGCCTGTGTGAGTGTGTTTCCCTGTGAGTGTGTGATTGTGTGAGTGTGTGTTTGCCTGTGAGCGTGTGTGTGTTTGAGTGAGTGTGTGTTTGCCTGTGAGCGTGTGTGTGTTTGAGTGAGTGTGTGTTTGCCTGTGAGTGTGTGTGTGTTTGCCTGTGAGTGTGTGTCTGTGTGAGTGTGTGTGTTTGAGTAAGTGTGTGTTTGTAGACGTGTGTGAATTTGCATAAAAAGTTTACACCAAAATGAAACATATTTACTCGCCCTCATGCCAATTTCTGGTTGCTTTCCAGAAGGGGAACAGGAAACTCCTCCTTTTATGGTCATGTCGGTGGTAGAGGGTTTCTAGAGCCTGTTCAGAACTTACACACAGAGTAAAACATTCACACACGCCTGCTCAGTGTTTAACTCCATTAACTCTCCATATGTTTGCAAAAGATCTTTAAAGCTGTTGTTTAGGGACACAAAATGTCTGCATGCTTGATTTTTTAAGTGACAATAAAACAGTTTAAAATTCTGCTGAGGTCACCCATAAAACATCACAGTATAAACACACCATTATTTTACTAACGCAAAGAAATAACTGAATAATAATGAAATCACTGAGAATGTTTTGAGGGTAAATGAGCAGGAATGTCACTGTGGCGGCGCTGAATCAAACACACCCGCGGTCTGACTCACACATCAGTCACACAATCATCAGTGTCAGACATGCAGGATCATGTCAGGTGAACACGCTTATCTACCTGTACGTGAGCAGAAAGACAAAACACACATCCTCACTGTCTGAACACACAGCAGTCTGTCTGTGACTCAAAACATCAGCCACGGCTTCGGTCGTCGGCTTGTTGTCGCAGAAACATGTTGTCACAGTTTTAAACACTCATTTTATAAGAAAATCAGCGTTAGATAATATTTCATACTGTATAAATGATCTAAACAGACAAACAGTAACAAATGACATACAGAAACA
>JBAJNP010006969.1:0-23958 GCA_036877545.1 Yasuhikotakia modesta | reverse complement strand
AAATTGATCCTTCTATACCGGCCCTTTGTGTTAAGTGCCATACAGAATTAGGTACATACTTTCATTGTTTTTGGAAGTGCAAGTTTATTTCAAGATTCTGGAACTTTATTGCTTGTGAAATTAGCACCATTCTTAAGATAAAACTGAAAATGGATCCCGGTCTCTTTCTTTTGGGGCTCCCTTCTAGAAGACAGGCAATGTCACTGACACTTGATGCAAAAGGTTATAGATTGTTAGATAAATTGCTACTTGTGGCAAGAAAATGCATCCTTATCAGATGGATAAAAAACACTCCCCCCTCTGTCACACAATAGTATAGAGAGATTTTTGCGGTTTTACCACATGAGAGATTAGCAGCTGTACTTAGGGGTAATATACAGAGCTTTCGAAATGTATGGTTTCCTTTTATAGATCATTTGCCTCTAGATGTGAGGAGAATGGTTTTGTGTGTTAATTAGGGTTCTTGGGTAGTCAGATCCCTCCGACTGGAGGTGGGCTCAAAAATTGAGGAATGGTCTTTTTCTTTTGTGTTCTAATGTGTTGTTGTTTTTTTTTGTGTTCTAAATGACATGTCTTCATTATAGGGTTTGCTACTGGAGATGTTTAAGGAAATATGAAGATTTCCGTGTGCTTTTACAGAGGTTGTGACTGTTTAACTTTGTGACTATTTAGTCATCAATATCACAATTCATAGATGGTTTTATTTTTATTTTATTGTATTTTATTATTCATTTCATTGTTAAAGGTATGTTTATTTATTCATTTAGGGTTTGCTTAAATATTTGTAATTATTGCTTATGATTTGATTTTGTTCTCTATTTAAGGTAAATCTCATGTCACAGTGTTTTAATTTACACGCATTGTACATTTACCCTGCTAATATTGAATAAACATGTCAAAAAAAAAAAGAATCTCTAGCCGGGACAAGACAAGACTTCGCCCCGAATAGCATTATCCATGAGTTTAAATGGAGACTTTTATGGGGCTAATCACTGCCACCTGTGGCAGGCATGGTCCCAGCGTGGGGTTATGGGAAAGGTAGTTCGTAACATAGCCGATGCGATGAAGGACGAGGGTGAAGCACAAGGTATGGGGGAGTCTGACCAAGTCGGTGGGATGCCGGGACGAGGCGTAGCCAGAGGAGCATAATCCTGAAGTGTGAGAGGGTCGACGACTGACCGGAGTAGAGTACAGAGGGCGACAGAGCCTGGTGGAGCTGGCGGAGTGACAGGACAGGGAGGAGGTGAAGGAGGTAAGTGGCTGAGCAAAGCGGCAGGGTCCATGAGCTGAGGCAGAGACCAGGGTCCACAAAAAATTGACACGATGCTTGGGCTGGTAGTCCAGCGGTCTATGCGGCAAACACTTTGCCTTAGTGTAGTAATAAACCAGCAGACTGAAGGACAGTTTTATCCACCAGGCTGTCAGGAAGGTCAACTCTCTCCCGGCACTGCCCCCAAAAAGATGGGGTTGCCGGTAAGGTTTCCTTTGTTTGACTGGTGGGTCGTGCCATCGGTGGGACTGCAGGAGATGCTATGCTGTGCCTCTGCATCCATGGGGATATTCGGCGCAGACTATCAAATTGCTGTCTAGCTTGTGTAACCTGAAGGGTGCGCTCCAAGACTTTCTGTGCTGCAGCCCCAAAGAGCTGTTCCAGGTCAACAGGAAGAGTGCAGAGCGTTCCTCTAAGGGCTCTGAGAGTGGAGATTGAGCCAACCAATTTGACGCCTGGCAACTGCCTCAACATGTATGTAAATCCCTGCAGTGAGGCCTTTTTTTCATGAGACCTGAAGGGTCTCATGACATGTTGCCTATGCGTGCCACTTGTGCTGCAGCCTCACAGCTTATACCAAAAGATTGTATGTCAGACGACACTGTGGCCGTTGGCAGCGTGCATCGGGCCTTAACGTTTCGTTAAGCATGATGATCAGGGCGTCAAAAGCTGTTTCTATGCTAGGCATACGGCCTATGCCATGACAAGATGCATCCCGTATGTTTGCCAAAGCTCTTTTTGCAATCACTAGGGAGGTGGGAAAAATGTTTAGGGTCTGCCCAGCATCTTTGCAGCTCCTCAATAAATGGGGCTGAAGGTGGAACAAAAAAAGTAGTTGAGGGAGAGGCTTGCTTAAAGAAAGCACTCTGTTCGCTGCCTCAGCTGGGGCAACATCCAATGCCAGCCTGTCTAGGGCCATCTTTACTGCAGGTTTAATTACTGATGGCTGGCTAGGCCCTCAGTGAGCTATCGGCTGTGTCAAGGATGTCACTCATTGAGCTGTGAGACAATATGTTAGCCCGGTTGTCTTCCCACTCATCCAAGAAATCTAAGCTCTCTGAAGTGAGTACACTCTCAGGGTCGTGTTCGGGCTATAAACAGACCTAATAGCTCATGGATGTTTATAGCTTACGAGTCTAGAGCCCAGTTATCCAGTCAATAATAAACCATATATCCATGCAGTAAGCAGGAACGAGCATACTTTTGCTATAATTAAACTATAGAAAGAAAAATATTCACTTATCTTTAGTTCGAAGAAATTAGAAACAAGTCACTTGACCTTATTGAAGCACAGTCTTAAGAGGGCACAAGAATACTGCTCCAACCTGTATATTAGTTTTTCACTTTCACTTAAAGGGTTTGTAAGACCCCACTCGGAGGAAGGGAAAGGTAGTACACCCCTGTTTGGAGTCTGTCATTTGGTTTGGTCTATTACTGTTTGCCCCCACTCTGTTTTATGTTTTTGGTTCGTTCCATTGTTTGTTATCACCTGTGTCTTACATTTCATTTAGCTCTGTATAAATACCGGTTCATGCTTCATTGTCGGTGTAATGCCAGGCCAGCAGAGGGAGCCCTCTCCCCATAACGGTGTGCATTTTCTCCCTCTGCTTCCTCTAATGCAACTTCCTGCCAACCAAACAGGAAGTTGCGATGGATTGTGGTTCTTTGTGGTTTCTGTGGTTCTTGTATTCTTGTGTTGGTTTGCTTGGTTCTGACTCTGCACTGTTTATGGTTTTGCTGCCTGCCCTGTCCCTTGTTATTGTTCTCTGAATTGCGAGTTTTGGTTTGTCTATTGTGTTCCCATTTACCCATGTTCGACTCTGCCTGTCTTGACCATGCCTCGAAGGAATAAAAATATGGATATACATATGGATCCTATCATATAGATCCTATCATCTCCGTGTCTTATATTGTTACAGTCTGTCTTTGTATTGTAATGTTTGCATGTTTCTCATCTGCCTGTTCATGCCTTGCTTTAGATGTACCAAGTTTTGATGAAATTGTTTGTGTTTTTTGGACCTACGTCTCGCTTGTCTGTTAAGACGCACAATCCTTATAGAAAGACTGAAAGTAAACGGTGCATTTTTTGCTTTGCTTTGTGTCCAACATTTTTTGTTATAATTGGAGAAGATTTCATCCTTCTCATTTCCTTGAGGCAGGGGGAGCGATCCCTCGAGGACCAAACCAGGGATTTCATGTGTCTTATGGAAAACACATTGCAATGACTTGTTCCTTATTGTTCCACAATAGCCTCATATCCCATGATGTTGCCTCCCAAGCGCAACTACGGGGAAAAGGTCCTTGAGGGAAATTCGCATCCTATGTTGAGTGGGTGCTGGCGTCATGTGGTTCGCCGATGACCATTGAGTATGTTGAGGAGGACGCCAGGCCCACCCCGAAATTCAGTACCCAGACCACCATCTCTTATGAGTGCAGAACATAATTCCAAGAGCACATCGGACTGGGAGTCTGATCACCTGGCGACCAAGGAGCCACTGGACAAGTGCGACAGAGCCGAGGAGCATCACAGAGGTCGAGCTGGTAGCGGCAGACCAGGTGGATGTGCTGGCGGTGGAGCATGATGTGGACAAGGGGAGCCTGATCACCTGGCGACCAAGGAGCCACTGGACAAGTGTGTGACAGAGCCGAGGAGCATCACGGAGGTCGAGCTGGTAGCGGCAGACCAGGTGGGTGTGCTGGCGGTGGAGCATGATGTGGACAAGGGTAGCGTAATCCACTGCACAGATTCTGAGGGTAAACAGGCACTGGACAATGTTGTCATTGATCTGGACTGTGTATCTTTTCATGTTTTCCTGCCCTCCCTCCCTTCCATGTCTGTAACTCTATGCCAGGACATTTCAGCCACATTGCCCATGGACCCTGAACATGTGCAAGGGCTGAGCTGAGGGCTGTCTGTCTCCATCTCTGACCCTGCAGCTCCACCTGTCCACCTATCTCCCTTGTCTCCACCTGGCCTGGTCTGTCCACTAACTCTACCTGGCTCCATCATCCCGTTGCTTTGGATTTATGAAGCTTACCAAGTTTTGACTAAGTTGTTTATACTTTGAATCATTGTCCTGCTAGTTTGTTTAAACTTGCAGCAAAATCATTACAATTCTTAGCTGATGAAGCAGGTTTATAGAGCATCCAGCAAGAGTATTAAGTTTTTACATGTGGAAGATTTTGGTTCATTAAATTAAACCCGTTTTGTCTGAATGTAGTAGTAGAACATTGCTAGTCATTCAAGTTTTATCATCAATTATGCATTCTCTACAGTCTGGTGATTGGTCTTGCTGGGCCAAGAAATATACAGTTCCGTATCATCAGTGTTTGCACCTTTTTAATTGATGTTTAGTTGTTTGTAAGCTCCTCACTTGTTCTCATTATCAAAAAAATCTCAAAATTCTACAGTGACTGCTGGAAAGTGTTACAGAGGAGGCTCCTGCACCGCCTCTCTCCACCCACCAGAGGTGTTGACATTACTGGATTGTTTTTTGTTTTTGACCCTGGTTGTTCCAAGTTGTTTCCAAACTTGCTGTTTGTTTTTTACTTTTGCCTGGTTATTGGAATACATTTTCTTCGTGACGTTTGTTTGTTTGATTTGACTCTTGTCTGTTTTCATTTAGATCAAATAAGCCTGCAGATGGATCATGCCTTTCCTGAGTCATTGTTGCATAAGACTTGGTCACTGAGCGATCCAGCAGTGATCTGCCAGTTGTCCACTGAGATATATGCTCAAGCCCTGTGGCTAGTGATAGACCATAGTCGTTCGCATGGTTAACTGCTCTATCAAAGAAGTTAGTCCAGGCATGGCAAGGCATGCAGTCCGCTACCCTGGTTACCTCCCCGGTTAACAAAGCCCGATGCTCCCCATTCCAGTTTTACCCAATCCTGTACCCACTGCTCCAGTTTTGTCCAGTAAACCATGATTTATTGACCCAGCGAAATGCAAGAAATTTCTACTGCAATGCTCCCTGATCACAAGTCAACAGCCTGCCAACATAGCTTTTTTAACTTTTTTAATCTCTGCTCTCAGGAAGAGTGCTGGACTGGGCAGCATAGTTTGGTGGATGGATACTTCTGTTTTTTCCACATTTGATTACTTCCTAAAGCACTTCAGGGAGGTATTTCAACACGCTGAGTGCAGGAGCCCCAGGGGACAGTTGCTGTCACTTACCTGAGTCTACCTGAGTCTTACCTGAGTCCAAATATGGTTGAGACCCATTAACACACTGCTAGTCAATGGGTAATCTTAGGCCTACCTGTGAGACAGACAAGTGAGACGTAGATCCAAAAAACACAAACGATTTAATCAAAACTTGGTTCATCCAAAACAAGGCATGAACAGGCAGACGAGAAACACGCAAACATTACAATGCAAAGACAGACAATGAAGCAATGACATGAACCGGTATTTATACAGAGCTAAATGAAACATAAGACCCATGTTAAAACAATCAAACCAAAAACATGAAACAGTGTGTGAGTGAACAGTAACAGACCAAACCAAACGACAGACAAACAGGGGTGTTACAAGAATCTGGGTGTCTTATTTGATAGCAATTCATCCCATGAAAGTCAAATTTCCAATATTTGTAAAATTGCTTTTTCTTTATATTTATATACAGTTGAAACCACATATTTACGTACGCTTCAGAAAAAAAGCTTTTCTTTCACAAAAACTATTTTCTTTACTGTCGAACATTAAATCAGAATTAACTTCTGCTTTAGATCAATACATATTAACATATTTTTTTGCATTTGCTAGATGTCAGAATCGAGGGAGGGAGAATTTTTTATTTTTAACAAATAAATCACTACTGTTCTCCTTCTCCAGTTTGGTTCAACAACTCTAACATCAGCAAGGACAACTGGAAACCTTGGTGTAGTCTTTGATGATCAGCTAAATTATCCAATCACCAAATCAACAGTTTCATACAGATTTGTTTTGTATAACCTTCAAAACATTTGGTCTTATCTTACCAAACATGTAACACAACTCCTTGTCCAAGCTCTTGTCATTTTCAGGCTGGACTACTGCAATGCTCGGTTGCCTGGCCTTCCAGCATGGGCACTTAAACCATTCAGAATGCAGCAAATTGTTTGTTCTTTAAAGACCCCAAAAGAGCCTATGTTACACCTCTCCTCATTTCCCCTGGCTACCAGTTGCTGCATGCATAAAGTTCAAATCTCTACATCTTGCTTTTAAAACCACTACTGGCTCTGCACCATCTTACCTTTATAAGCTCATACACATCTATAGTTTCTCGAGATCCCTACGGTCAGCAAATAAGCATTGTCTTTCTACTGTCTTTTTCTTCTAAGGGTAGAAAAAGCTTGTTCATGCTTTTATGACCTCCAGACTGGACTATTGTAATGCACTTTTAGGTGGCTGTTCAGCCTCTTTTATAAACCGGGTACAGTTAGTCCAAAATGCTGCAGCCCCTACTAGGTCTAAGAAATGTCCATATAACCATAATACTATCATCCTTACACTGGTTGCCTGTCAATTATACGTATTACTTTTTAAAGATTTTGCTGCTGACTTATGAAGCTCTAAATGGGATAGTCCCTAAATACCTCACAGAGTTTTTCTCTCACTACAAACCAATACAGGCTCTAGCTCTCAAAACGCTGGTCTGCTGGTTGTACCTAGGATTAATAAGTCAACTAAAGGTGGCAGAGCTTTCTCACACTTGGCTTTTAAACTCTGGAACGACCTCCTGGATACTGTTCGAGGCTCAGGCATGCTCTTGCAGTTCAAATATAGACTAAAAACACACCTCTTTAGCCGTGCATTTTATTAATTCAACTGATCAATATAATATCTCTTAACAAGTTGAGTTATGCCTAATGTCATGAACAGCAGCTACGCTAATTATTATCTGTTTATTGTCTGTTTTGGGGCTTCCCTCCAGGGGAGCATTAGATCAACTTGCGCCACATTGGATACAGTCATCGGTAGGCCTTTTCCGGCCTCCAACTCCTCCTGAAATATGGTTCCTGGCACCAGGCCTACCCCCAGTGTTGGTCCCACATTTTTACATTACATTCTTTCTGTTCTTTTTATTGATATTTATATGATTTTATTCAAACCATTTATCAACATCTTAAAGCATCAGTTCATAGCCAGCAGATTGTTGTTAGAGTTGCTATCAGTAACCTACATTATTTAACGTCTTCCATGTCATCTCATATTTACAACTATAAACATCTTGACTTCACCCATTTTGACAGTACTTTTACTTAACCACTCAGCTTCTTTTTTACTAATCGAAGTCATGGTTACAGACTGCAGCTTTAACATGCCAGAGGAGAACTGGCCCTAGCCTGGTTCCTCACAAGGTTTTCTCTCCATTTACTATTCACTGGAGTTTTGGTTCCTTGCTAATGTCACCCTGTTGGCTTGCTTAAAGGGAGTCTGATGACACTAGATTAGACATCCCACTCAGGAAACACTATAATAGTGCAACATAGTTTTTCTATACATTTGCAATTATATCCTATATAACTTTTTGTATATACGTATATGTATGTATTATGTCTGTTTTGTGTGTTCTTTATTTCATTTCTGTGTTATTAACAAGTCTCAATCGTCTCACACTGTAAATATCCTCAGATATTTTCTTTTTCATTTGTACAGCTGCTTTGTAACATTGTACCATTGTGAAAAGCGCTTTATAAATAAACATGAATTAAACTTGTTTATTAAGCATCATGAATTAGATTCACACTTTTAATTCACACACACACAAACACACACATCCATATATTAGTTTACCTTGTTAACTGTGTTATAACCAGTTAACATGTTAACACATTATACCAGGGCTATTCAACTGGCAGCCCACGGGCCAAATCTGCTCCTCTGGGTTATTTGTTCCAATCCTCAAAGTAGCTTTGTATTAAAACAATATATCGCCACTGTCAGGCGGAATCCTTATAACTCCACATTTGGTCTTTGTTGTTTTTTTCATAAATCCATACTATTGGTCAGTCCCCACATAGGTCTGTACATAACTCCTACATAACTTTAGGATTTAGGTGATGACTTGCAACTCCACCTCTTCTTCACTCCGCAAGAGCCTCGCAGCATTACTTCTCA
The DNA here is from genome assembly GCA_036877545.1 of Yasuhikotakia modesta. Classification (NCBI taxonomy): domain Eukaryota; kingdom Metazoa; phylum Chordata; class Actinopteri; order Cypriniformes; family Botiidae; genus Yasuhikotakia; species Yasuhikotakia modesta. The sequence continues at coordinate 15,583 of JBAJNP010006969.1, read as the reverse complement.
AGATTGCAAGAATTAAGAAATCCTTGTTGAGCTTTTCATGATTAAAATATGTCAGTTATATGCAAATTTGCATGCAGATTTATTTTTGCCTATTTAGACAGCCTAGTCATCTTAATATTTATTTTGCATCACTCATAGCTCCTAAACATTTAAAACAGAGTTGTAAGATGTAGGATGTATGTAACCACATGCTATGAACATTCTAGCATCATGCTAGCATGTATTAATATTATGCTGAAACATGCTAACATCATACTAAAATGTGCTAGCATGCTAATTGATGTTAATTTTTGATTGCTTCTATCATTATAAAATGTTAGCATCATGCTAATCTATGTATTCTTAGGTTTAGGTAAGCTTTAAGATTTACATTTGTTCATTTAGCAGATGCTTTTATCCAAAGCTGACTCTATTCTAGCCATTGCCTTTTCTGGCCACTTTTTGGATTGTTGTTTAGTTTTGTTTTTTAACTGATTTTATTATTGGTGTCACCTGTGTTTCTAATTAATCTCTATCTATTTAAGATACGCTGATCCTCAGATCGTGCTCAGTAATTCGGTAACATCACAATTTGTCTATTGTACCTTTACATACAGTATGGACACGAAATGCAGAAGTACTTTGTACTTCACTATTTAAATTTATAAAAACAAACTAATGTCTATGTGTGTGTGTATGTGTGTGTGGGGGGTGTCCTTACCTCCAACAGATGAGGCGTGGGGTTAAAACCACAAAGATTGCAGACCTGTGTATGACACTGGGTGCAACACTTGTAGTTTGGGGGTTCTGTTGCTCCGATATTAAATGCAGTTTTGCATAGTGGACAGGTGATGTCTGACTTCTTTCTGATTGGCTGAGGCTGCTTCAACGGTGACTGCTGCTGTTGTGATTGTGTTGTTTGATAGTGTGTTGGTGACTGCTGTTGTTTTGGCCCTCTTTGATGGCGCACTAGTGACTGTTGTTGAGGTATCTGCAGAGGGGCCTCAGGACATTTAGAAAGCACAACACCACTTGGATTTGTTTTTGCAATACCAGGGGGCCCTATTCTTGCTCCACCATTAGCATCACTAAAGATCACCCTAGAACCCTGGGCACTCTGGTTACGAACAGGTGAGGACTGCTGTGAGGATCCAGAAAGAGGATCAACAGAAATTAGTGTGCTTGCTTGGTTCAAGAGAGATGCGCCAAAACCAAAAAGCTTAGTTAGACCATCCTGAGGAGGTGCTTCTTGGGATGGTGGTTGACGGGCTGGGGAGTTTCCAGCACTTCGGGTCTTTTCATATTTACCCCCATAGCGCACTGAAGATCCATGTCCTAGATCTGTCTGTGACTGAGCTTTAACTAAGCCTGGTAAAGGTACTGCCCCTGGATGGGGAAGCTTTCCCATTTTGACCACCTTTTCTGGATTTTTAGGAGCAAATACCGCCCCTTGTTGTCTCTGGATATCCTTAGACCCTGACTGGACATCTGCTTGCAATGCTTCTTTTGGTGCCAGAGGAAAAGTTAGTGGTTCAGTCTGAGGTCCAGTTTGATTATTTCCAGTAGGACCAATTTGTCTCTGGATCTCAGGCGAATCCTGAGGTTGAATTTTTGGCTGAGTGTTCATTTGGGATTGCAGCTGTGGCTGCAGTGTAGGTTGAGCTGAGAGTTGGGTCTTGGGTATGGCATCAGGCTTAGGTTGATGAGAGGGAGAATGTATCTGCTGCTGACTTTTGGACCGTGGTGTAGTCATATCAATACCCAATGCTCTCTGCATTTGGCAGTTTAAGCAGAGCCACTCCTTTACCTGTTGGAAAATGCACATTAGTATATTACTCAGACAGATTTATTGTATAATGCAACAAAGTCGTTATAAACTTAAGCATAATTACTCAGTCCTCAGTCCTACACTTCAGTCCTATTTGTCTAGTAAAGAAAATTATTTAAGCACATATTTCATTTAATTTGACCCAGCAAACACAGATCACTGTTTCAACATAGCTAACCTTCTAACAGTGTTAAAACAACATGGATAAGAGTGGTGTTTCTACTTTACATTTTGTGGTCAAGGCTGTCACAACAATGCCACACGTTACTTGTTAGTGCATGAGTAAGTTGGTTAGATAGTCAGTATAATTGTCAGGCCTAACTTGGTTTTTTACAAATGAAATATGTGGTTTTTTTTATAATTGTAACAATTTTTTGTTTGTAACAACACACAGGGGAGAGAACAGTGCCAAGCCATGAAAAGAAGATATAGGGAGTTTCTTTCAAAGAAAAATATTTTTTAAAGTGTTTTTTAAGGCAGAAAGAAAAAAATCGTCACTGGAACAGCCAGCAAGAAATCAACAGGCCGGGCAGACAGTGATGCCAGTAGCCATAATTTTATCTGTGCTTTCTGCAACTAAGTATTTGAAGTTTATAGGAAATTATGGGGACATTTTATTTGTATGAAGCAAACTGAAATAGTAGTAATAATTGCACATGAATTTGCCCTAAAAATACCATGAGAATATTAATAATAATCAACATTTGGTGGTGATAAACAACTTTAGACCCAACAAAATACAAAGGCATGTATAGTTTTAGTTGAGACCTGGAAGTTATTTTGTTTGCACATGTTCAGCAACTGATGTTAAATAAATACACTTTTATTCTGTATAGAATAATGTGAATGTGTTTCATGATTTGAAACTCACATTATTGTTTTAGGTGTTTCATTATTTAAAATCATAATGGCGCAGCGAATGGCTGCCTCAGTTTGTTGCTCCTTAGTACTTTTACTGTTTTTGTTTGTTTGTCCTGCTTAAAGTAACTTTATTCCGATCAGCTTTACAGGAGATGAACTCATAGACATCAGGAATAACTCTCCAAACAACTTTTTGCTGAGTTTTGAACATTCCAATGTTTTATTGGACATTTTAATTGGAGGAGCCGGAATCTTATACAAGCGCTCCAAACGACGCAGTCGGGGGAGACGCGCCGGTGCGCTTGTGAAATTCCAACAGCGCAGACTCCTTTGCCGAGCATTCATCTGGTGAACCTCCGCTCCCTAGCAAACAAAACAGATGAGTTACTACTCCTCACCCGCACAAACAAGGACTTTTTAAATTCAGCTGCTCTCTGCTTTACTGAAACCTGGCTGAATGGAGCCATTCCAAATAGCGTGCTTCATCTGCCGGGCTTCCAGCTGTTCAGAGCGGATCGTGTTACTGAGACATCGGGGAAAACGAGAGGTGGATTATGCTTGTACATCAACAAAGGCTGGTGCACAGATGTGACAGTGTTAAAGGAGATGTGCTGCCCTGCTTGAATGCTTTCTTCATTAACTGTAAGCTGCGGTAGTTTTTATTCGCCACGGGAGTTTTCCTCGTTTGTTTTGGTGAGTGTTTACATTCCTCCTGACGCGTGCGTGAGCGTCACTCTAGAACAGCTAACTGATCAGATCACATACACAGAGCAATGTTACCCGGACTCTTTCATTATCATTCTCTGTGATTTTAATAAAGCCAAAATCACTCGTGAACTGCCTAAATATAAACAAAACGTCACATGCCCCACCAGAGACAGTAACATACTGGACCACTGCTACACTGCTGCAAAGGGTGCATACCACCCTGTCACCAGAGCGACTTTGGTTGGTTCACTGCTTGGTTCATCTTTTACCAGCCTACATGCAGAAACTTCAATCTGCTAAGCCAGTGGTAAGAACTGTAAAGAGATGGACCAGCGAAACAGAGCAGGATTTACAAGCATGTTTTGACTGCACTGATTGGTGTGTTTTCGAGGCTACAGCCACTGATCTGGATGAGCTCACTGACAAAGTTCCACCGATCACTCTGATAACTTGGTTGAGTATTTCGTTAGCAACGCAAAGGTTGTGGGTTCAATTCCCAGGGAGCACATGTACTGGTAAAAAAAAAACAAAAAAACTGGACTGTAAGCGTCTGCCAAATGCATGAATGTAAATGTGGGATGTGATGATGCATTAAAAAATACTGTTGTATTTCTGATGAGCCCCATGATACCATGTCTTAATGTGTTCTTTAGCAAGTGGAAGTAATGCATTGGTGACCGCTTGAACAGCTTTTGACCCTGATGCCTTACTTGGTCCAAGCCCATCACCAAGTACCCGGAGAAAACTGCCTGTTGCATAAAACCTCAAGGCTGCTAGAAGTTGGACTTTAGAGAACAAGGCAAAATTTCTCCTGGTGGCACGCATCAGCTGAGATCCAATGGCATTTAGTAGTTGGGCTAGTTGTCCTCTTGGCAGATGGTATCTCTCAATTATAGCCATGTCATCAAGGATATTTAAGTGGTTTTGATGTTGTCTAATGAATGCATTTGAAGTCACCAATATACTTCTTGCTTGTCTCTTGTCTCTTGTTGTCCTTGTCTTTCACTGGCTCTCAACTGAAGAACACGCTGATTTCCGCATGATTTTCATTTTCCAGTCTAGTGAGGTGTACACTATATACTATCCTAACTTGCCTAAAGAAACCATATGAAGGTTATCAGGCTGTGAAAATGTTCAAATATCCCACTGCCTATCAATCTCAGTAATCACATTACGCCCTGCCTTTAAGAAGGTTAAGGTGTGGCATGCTTAGAAATTGTACAGATTACATCTTTTATTCTATTCTTTGTTTGTTTAGAGTTCCTGTAGCTCCTGTAGAGCATTGCATTGACAATGCAAAAGTTGTGTGTTCGTGAACACACAAGGTGGCTTGATCGAGGGCACATCATTTGCTACATGCCGGTGCTGGAATCAAACCAGCAACCTACTGATTACAAGCCAACTCCTTAACCAGCAGACCAGACTTAACCAGGCTGCCCCACGGTCAGAGGTTTTGGTCATTATGAAATTAGTCTGCAATGCTACTGTTGTGCTACTGTCACCCATAATATATAGATTTTATATATTAATAATATTGAAATTTACATGCTTATGTCTGGAAAAATCATTAATCATTAGACATTCACTTCAGAAACCTAGGGAAGAACTGAACTCGAATTTTTATAGTATTTTATTGGGCTATAGGCATTGTGTGTTTTAACACATAGACATCAAAAATATTGCAACATCGTTTTATTTATTTGGGTTATTCATTTCCCCAGGACCTGCAAAGCACATTGTTTAGTGGACTGAGTCATAACTGCATATAGAAAACATTTCACATTGCACAAAAAAAACAAACTTAATAAATCCCTGTTGAACAATCATACCTGACTCTTCTGGCAAGATAATTGGCAAAGAAATGGAGGGTCTTGCAAACCACATCTCCTTTAGTAGAAGTCTCTTCTCTTCCAAGGCCAGCTTGGCCTTCTAGAGCTCAAAGAGCTGCTGTTGAAAATTGTTTTCTGCAAGTCCTGACTGCAAGTATAGACATTATTTGACTGCTGAGGTTATGGTTGTGGCTGCAGTCTGGACGACTGATATTGGAGGCTGAGGCCTGGGAGGGTTGTTTGGAGGACTAGAAGATGATAGGTGCTGGTAGATGGCTAGTGAAACTAATGGTTCTACTGAACATGAAGGACCTGACTCAGGTTGAGTTACCCCTACTCCTCCATGGATGTCAATACCACCACTAATGCCTTCTGAAGCACTTGTGCAAAGTATTAACAAGGCATTTTTTGTTTCTCTGCTGTGAGAAGAGGGAACTCATTGGTCCCACCACCTGTTTTTGATGGTGCATTTTCATAGTTCAATTGACAAGTTGATTTATGCACACAATGTCATGAACAGCTGCTACGCTAATTATTCTCTGTTTTGGGGGTTTCCTCCCAGGTTTCCTCCCGGGGGAGTTTTAGATGAACCTGCCTCATTACGGATCACTCATCGGCGGGTCAGTCCGGTCCCCAGTTCCCTTTGGTGGTTTCTATCGTCAGTCGTTCCCAGAGGACTCTCTCTGTGGCCTATACTTAACCAATCATAGCCAACTTGCCAGAGTAGAACTGGCCCTCCCCGACTAGCCTGGTTGGCCCTGTTGGCTTGCTTAACGGGAGTCTGCTGACACTAGCATAGTCATCCCACTCATTATCTGTTCTTTAGTAAATATCCGTACATATATGTTTGTATATCTGTACTTTTTATCATATCTGTCTGTGTATGATTGTATGTGTTTATTAATGATGTTCTGTCTTTTTATTATTTAAATCTGTTTCCTTTCAAGTTTGTTTCCTTTCAAGTTTGTTACTGTACTTTAAATATTTGTTTATATTTGTACAGCTGCTTTGTGACAATGTACCATTGTAAAAAGCACTCTATAAATAAATTGAACTTGTTTTTATTATTGCAGTCCTCTTCTTTTTTGTGCCCTGTTCTTATCCCCCTCTTATCCCCCTCTCCCCCCTTATCCCCCTCAACCATAAGTTATCATAATAAAAAATAAAATATTTTTTGTGGAAATCAGACCCAACAGCCCAACCCGATGGGAAAGGCTGACGATGAGGGAGCTTGTTGGCTTGGCGGAGCTACGGGGTCCATGGGCCAAGGCAGGGTCCATGATCTCCGGAGTGAAGCCCCTTTTAGGGAATCCTCCTGCCATAGCGCCGTGAGAGGCCGGGAGACCCGCAGCTCATCAACCGCCTCGATGTTGTTCTGAGGGTGAGCAAAGGAACTGATGGTCGTGCTGAAGCTGTTTCAGCTGGACAGACAGGAATCAGCAAAACAGGGAGGGCGGGTGGGAGAGACTGCGCCAACATAAATATCTAAGGGAAAATATTCAGAGAAACTAGAACGGGCTCAGCCTCAGTCCCAGCTCCGGTATCTGCTCCACCTCAGGATCCACCAAGCTAGGCATGGGTACAGGAACCTCCTCAGGGCTGGGAGCGAGTACAGAAACCTCTTCAGGGTTGGGAGCAGGCACAGGAACATTCACAGGGTAAATCTTTCAAATCACAGCAAACAGTAACAACACAGGTAATCCGAAAACAAAGATGAGAGTCCAAAGCACAGATCAGGGCAGGCGGCAAAACACTAGAGGAGTCCAATAATTAGGCGAGAGTCCGGCTAGCAATCGGGAATGATACACAGTCCAAAAAACAGGTAAACAGGGAACACAGGGGAAAATGCTCAGAAACTTCAGCCGGAGCAAAACGAGACATCGCCCCCATCAAAGACATTGTGCAGTTTAAATATGGTCTTTGATGGGGCCCACCTGTGGTGGGCGTGGTCCCAGCGCAGGATACTGGGAGTCGTAGTTCGTGACAACCATGTATTGTGTAGAATGTCTGTTTATTATTTTTTGTTTATTGATTTTTAAAATGATCTTAGTATTTGGTGTAAAGCTGTTTTGAAGCAATGTAACATTGTAAGATGTGCTATATAAATAAAATTCAATCATCTCTTTCTGACATTGCTGACACTATAAGAACCAGTTTACCAATGAGTTTACTGAGAGGGTAAAATATTTTAATAGCTGAATACCTAAAAGATACAAATAAAAAAATTGCTGACTGATTGATTTTGGTTTTTTAACAATCTAACAAAAAGTTTCAGTACAAAAAATTCTGGAAATAGTTTGAAAATTAACTTTTGTATTTGTTAAACATATTTTTAACAAACCCATCCCTTCAATTTACAAAACAACTAACTCACTGAAGTCCTATAGCTTAATTTCATGATGGAAAATTTATTTTTGGAGCACTTATATATAGAATAGATAAAGATTTTAGTTTTTGTTTATCTAAACAAGGGAGGACATATCCACTTTGAGTCTCATGAGGGTCAGTAAATGATTAGACAATTTTCATTTTGGGGTGAACGTTTCTTTCAAGGTTGTTTTCTTTTAACAATCTGTATTTATGTGTAGATAGCACTATTAAACTATTTATGTATATAATATTTTAGTCTAGTAAAGTAATTCTTTCTGTACTGTACCCCTGCTGTTGCTAAATGCAATTTCCCCACTGCGGGACAAATAAAGGAATATCATATCATATCAAGTTTGTTTAGAATGACATATAGAGTTAAATATGTGAATTGAAAAGTCCTGGTAAACTGTCAACCTACATATCACTTTAATAACAATAACAAGAATAAATTAGCATGGCAAAACATACAGCACATGGCCAACAGTGACTCAAATTAAACACAACATAGATAAAACAGAAATTAATAATATGTAATAGTCATTCGATTTATGCAAAACTAAATGGTTTCTTACCCCTATCAGGTGTGGGTTTGGGTTGAAGCCACACTGATTGCACACTGTAGTCTGACACTGTGTACACTTGTTGAAGTTTGGTGACCCATCAACAATTGTCAGCTCTGCAGTATTGCAGACTGGACACAGCTTACTACTTGGCATAGGTGCTATTTGGGGTATTGAGTAGGGTGAAGTCAGCGCGCTAGCTCTGTCAGGAGACACTATTGGCGAGCGGCCTGATCGTGTGTTACTACAGCTGAAGTCCACCTGAAGGTTGCGTCTGGAGTCATGTTGTCCAGAGATTTGACTGGATCCCATGCTCACTGATGAAGCATGAATTTGAGGTTGATGTGTAGAAGTCTGGGAATGTTTAGGACCATCATGGACCTTTTTGTATGGGTTTCCACTTCCCTGCATAGGGCTTGATGGTGGACCTCCCCCTCCAGCCAGCCTAAAGAAAAAAAGAGTTTGATGATTAATCTGCACAACCCTTAGCTCAGATGTTTGCTGCTGAATAACGTTTATTTGTCTGTCCACAAACAGCCTTTTACCAATGGGTAATGTACATAAGTAAACTCAAAAACTCAAATGTAACTTGACTCTCAGTCCCAGAAAAGTATGTAATCCCAGTTTTTGGATTTACTATGGATCGCTGGGACTTAATGATTAGTCTATGTCTATGTCTCTGTCAGTAAGAAAATTTGCTTGGGTCTGTGGGGGCATGTGTACATGTGTGTTTTCCTCTTGTGATCCATAAAAATTCTCCTCCTACGGTCTTTAAAGGAAGTGTGTATCCATGTGCTCCAAGACAGTACTGTGTTATTGAAAGTTTATTGAAGTGTTTGTTTTCAAAACAAATGACAAGTAACCCTATGTTGGAGGAAATGTATGTAAAACAAAGGCTGATAAATTGTTCTTCATACAATGTTTCTAGTTTAATATCAAAGTTCACCAAAAATAAATGCGTTTTCAAACCTGTATGACTTTTAAGAAAAAGGTCAATGGATCAAACACAAGTTAGGCCTTAGTTAGGAATTATTCCAATGGTCCTTTGTTCCTTGTATTTATATAGCAAATAAAGACTGTAATTTATTATATAGTATTCTCACAATTGAAAAAAAAATAATTGATAAAGCACTTTCGATTATTTGTTGTGAAAACTAAGAATTACTAGAAATGTAACAAATGTGCAATTTAATTGTGCAAAAGAAAAAATAAATAAATGGCAAAAGTTTTTTCCTGGTGTACAAGCATTTTGTAGGTGTTTACAAAAGTATTGTCAATAGTTGGGAATCCATGTATACCTTTGTGTGATTCACATTTTTTAATTCAGACAAATCTGTTCACTGGTTTTGGATGCCATACAAAACAGATGTATTTTGATCAGAAAGAGACTGGATCCAACATTAATAAGAGGTGTAATGAGAGGTGCCATTCAGCCATGCCAGCAGAGGGAGCCCTCTCCAGAATACTGATAGCTATGCTCCCTCTGCTTCCTGTTTCCTGTCTCATCATTTCCTGTTTGGGACTATATAAGCCATCTGCTTAAAGACTCATGCTGAGAAGTATTGCCAGCCTTTAGTCTGCCTTACCTAGTGTTTACCATTGCCTGCTTTATTTTGTATGATTCTGTCTGTTAATTGTTTTACATTCTTTGGATTACCCTTGTTGGATTGTCTGTCTGGTTCCTGTTTCTCTATTGTGTTTGACCATTGCCTGCTTATTGTTTACTTATTGTTTGCTTCCTGCCCTGACCCCTGCCTGTATTGCATTTCTGTTCATCAATAAACTCTGCATATAGATTTTACCAGCACTTCCACTTTGTCTAAGTTACAGAATACTTCACCACCCTTGAATACAGCAGAGGTTGATCTGCTGCAGACCATGTTGTCCTACCAGGGGGACATACTCAAGAGGTATCAGGCACAGATCACCACACTACTGGCTGCAACTGAACATCTGACACAGTACATCCACACACTCCCTGCAACCTCGTCTTTGACGGTAATAATTGCTCTGCCAGATAAATTTGATGGTACTGCAGAGATATTGAAGGGGTTTATTTTCCAAGTGGTTATTTACTTCAACATATGTTTTGCTCTGTTGAAAAGAAGAATGTTTATGATGTCGCTAATGTGTGATAAGGTGAGCAACAGGGCGGCCGCAGTATGGGACTCTTTTTTTAAAGATTACAGATTCCAATCCGACCACAGCTATTTTGTAAAAAAAGCCTATGAAGTGTTTGAATATCCTGCAGGGCTCAAGGACATCTTGACACGCCTGCTTCAACTTAACCAAGGTAAAAAAATCATGCCATCACTTTCCGCATCTTAACCGCTCAAAGTGGCTGGAATGATACAGCTCTTTGTGCAGTTTTTGCCTTTCCATAGATCTGCAAATGGAGCTACCATGAATGGGGAGAATCTTTGTTTAAATGACTTTATTACCATAGCCATATACATAGATAACCCTATGCAGAATGCTCCCAAAAGAAGCCAGGTATCTCAAGTCCCACCACCCAGCCCTTTTCCTGAGCTCCAGTTTGTCCAACCAGAACCTATGCAGATTGGGTTAACAATTTTGTCACGTCAATTGTCTGAACTCTGTGCCTCCTAAGCCTTGTTTTCTCACCAGCTGTGACACCACTGAACCCTGTAAATAGAGCCAGGTACCCAGCAGTTATGCAGCATTCCATGAGGCATTCAGTAAATCTAAAGCCACACAACTTCCGCCCCATCAATCATGGGATTGTGCCATAGATCTGCTCCCCAACCCCATGCCACCAAGAAGTAAGGTCTACCCACTGTATTGAATCTCAGGCAAATGAAACTCAGGCAATGGAAAATTACAATCAAGGAGGCCCTCAGCTATGGGTTTATCCATCCTTCCACCTCTCTGACAGCAGCAGGCTCCTTTGTGAAAAAGATGGATGGAGGATTGAGGCCCTGCATTGATTTCAGAGGTTTGAAAAATGTTAATTTAAAATTTTGTTACCCTCTCCCTTTGGTTCCCTCTACCCTAGAACGGCTATGTGAGGCCAAAGTCTACACTAAGCTGGATCTAAGAAGTGCGTACAACCTCATTCGTATCAAGGCAGGTGATAATTGGAAGATGGCGTTCCTGACACCCATGGGGCACTATGAGTATGTCTTTTGTCTTGCTAATGCCCCAGCTGTGTTCCAGTCTTCATTAATGAAATTTTCAGAGACTTACTCAACCAGTGTGTGGTGGCATGTATTGACAACATCTTGATCTATTCCAAGTCTGAGGAGGAGCACATAGGACACGTAGGAGGTACTAGCATGTGTACGATATAACCAGCTTTATGTCAAGCTTAAAAAAATGTGAGTTTCACATAAGCAAACTACATTCCTTTGTTACAATATCAGTCATCATGGTATTAAGATGGACAATATTAAAATCATGAGGTAGTTGTGGTCTACCAGTAAAGGAGTTGGGCTTGTAATCAGTAAATTGCTGGTTCGATTCTGACACCTGAAGTGCCCTAGAGCAAGGCACCTAAGTCCTGATTGCTCCCCACTGCTCCGGGTGTGTTTGTTTCAATGAGCCGTGTCCTCGCGAAGAATGGGTTAAATGCAGAGGTCACATTGTGGTTATGGGTAACCATAACTGAAAAATACATGTCACTTTCATGGCAGTCACTGAATGGCCACAACCCGTAACAATCAAAACTTACCATGGCTCCCATTTTAAAGCACTCTGACCCCAATCTTCCATTCGTGGTGGATGCATCTGAGGAGCTCCTGCCCATGAAACAAGCCATTGCAGAATGGAGACATTGGTTGAAGGGAGCCCTTCATCCAATCTACGTAATCACGAACCACAAGAACCTTGAATACATCAGAAACCTTGAAACAGGCAAGATGGGCATTATTTTCCTTACTGTAAGCTATTACCCTGGCAGCAAAAACAGCAAGGCAGACACTCTCTCTCAGTGACACAATCTACCCAAAAACTTCCAGAAACCATTCTACCGCCCTCAGTCATTTTGGCTCCCATTGCTTGGGATATTATAGAGGAGATCCAGAGAGCTCAGGGTCAGGAACCAAGACCACTCAACTGTCCTCCCACCAAGATCTGTGTGCCTGCAGATCTACATCCTCGAGTCATGCAGTGGCAGAATTCATTTTGGTGGTCAACCATGTCACTCGATGTAAAGAATTATGTAAAGTCTAAGACCCCCAAGAAGCTACCTTCTGGTCTGCTGAAACCTTTACCCATTCCCCAACGCCCTTGTCTCATTTGTCTATTGATTTTGTTACAGACCTGCTTTGGATGGATACACTACCATATTGGTAATCATTGACCCATTTTCTATATCTTGTAAATTGATTCTTTTAAAGGGTCTTCCTACAGCCATGGAAACTTCTCAAGCCCTTTTCATCAAGTGTTTATGAACTATGGTTTCACAGAAGTAGGTGTGTGCAATATATATTGGGTGCGATAATATTGTAATTGCCTGTTTAATGACATGCAAAATTTAAATATAGAGTATGTGACTCATTTTCAGAAGCCAATCAAAAGGCTGCATTTGGTGATCACGAATTCACTGTAGTGTACTACATGCATGCGTTCTGAGCATGGGATAGCGGGACAGATTGCTGTGTTTAAATGAGCGAATGACAAATCTCTTTCACGTTTGGTGAAAAACTTAGGGAGATGGAGTATCTTACCTCAATCATTTAGCAAGAAAGTACCTTACAACAGAAAAAAGTAAGATGTAAAGATATATGTATATAATATAACAAACACTGTCACCAATTACATTGCCAGATGCATTTTTACTCAGATGCATTCAAACTGCATTTTACCTAGTGACTACTTTAAAGAATCAGAATCAGAAAGAGCTTTATTGCCTTAATTGGCAATAAAGCAGACTGGGGTGGACACAGAGCTGGGTCAGTTTGGCTGTGAGAAGATCAGGCATGATGGTATTGAAGGCCGAGCTGAAGTCCACAAATAAGATCCTTGTGTAAGACCCAGGTCTATCAAGAAGTTGCAGAATATAATGCAGTCCCATGTTGACTGCATCATCCACAGACCTGTTTGCTCTGTACGCAAACTGAAGAGGGTCCAGCAGGGGTCCTGTGATGTTCTTCAGGTAGGCCAACACCAGTCTTTCAAATGACTTCATGACCACAGTCGTGAGAAAGACATGTCTGTAGTCATTAAGTCCAGTAATTTGGGTTTTCTTGGGGACCGGAATGATAGTGGAGCGTTTGAAGCAGCAGGGCACTTCACATTGCTCCAGAGGTCTGTTGAAGATCTGCGTGAAGATTGGGGCCAGTTGGTCAGCGCAGGCTTTTAGACAGGTAGGTGAAATTCCGTTGGGACCTGAAGCTTTCCTAGTTTTCTGTTGTTTGAAAACACGGCTCACATCTTCCACGCAGACTTTGAGGGCAGGTTGGACAGCAGGAGGGGGGAGGAGGGGGTTGCAGGGTGGATTGGTGTGAAGTGCAGATTAGTGAGTCTAGTTAGTTTTCAAACCTGCTGTAATACATAATGAGTTTGTCTGCCATTTGTTAAATTCTCCACAGATCAGGGGGGCGGCGTCTTGTACTTTGTGATGTCCCTCAGACCTCTCCAGACAGACATCAGGTCATTAGCAGAAAACTGGTTCTGCAACTTCACAGAGTAGCTATTTTTAGCCACTCTGATCTCCTTAGCCTGTTTCTGGCCTGATTGTACAAGTTTTTTTCCCCTTTTCTGTAGGCGACTTCTTTGGCATGACAAAGCTCTTTGAGTTTCCCAGTAAACCAAGGTTTATCATTTGAAAATGATAAAAATGTTCTGGTAGGGATGCACATATCCTCACAGAAACTGATGTATGACGTTACAGTATCTGTGAGCTCGTCCAAGTTGGTGGCTGCAGCTTCAAAAACACCCCAGTCTGTACAATCTTTTCACAGACCTTATTACAGGTTTAGCTGTTTTCAGTTTCTGCCTGTAGGACGGAATAAGATGAACAAGACAGTGATCGAAGAGTACGAAGCTGCACGTGGAACAGAGTGATACGCATCTCTTATTGTGGTGTAACAGTGATCCAATATTACTGACTCTGGTGGGACATGTGACTCGCGGGTGAGATTTGCCTTGTTAAACTCTCCGAGAACACCAACTTTCGTTAATGTAGAAACACAATCCACCACCTCTCGTTTTCCCCGTTAACTCCGCGCTGCGGTTGGCTCTGAACAGCTGGAAGCCCGGCAGATGAAGCACGGTGTCCGGAATAGCCTCACTCAGCCAGGTTTCAGTGAAGCTCAGTGCGGCAGAGGTTGCAAAATCCCTGTTGAAGAAGGGATCGGACATTCGCGAGATGAATGCTCGGTAGCGCAGTTCGAAAGCCGCACTCACGGAGTTTAACCAGTGCACCAGCACGTTTCCCTTCCCGATTTTATGGCGGGGCTATTAAATGGGCCGTTGGAGGGGCTCTGACAACCTCATAATGATATGTGGAGCGCTTCTCGCTGATTGGCTGCCTTCACTGCCACGCGAAAGAATAATTGTGACGTTGTTTCCTGGCTTCTAAACATATGTGGAACCATTTACTGTCCCGAAAACACAGACCGACAGCTATGGCGCAGATTCAGCCTTATATGTTTGAGCCGAATCAGAGGAGACACTGAATTAGAGGAAGAACCTGTTCAGCAAAGGCAGGATTTACATGTTTCTCAATGGCAAGTTATTTGTAATGTTTGTTTGAACGCTTTCAGCGTTACGTGCTCACAAAGTTCTCCCGTCATAAAGTTATAGACACTACATCCATTTGGACATTAATCCTTTGCATCGTCATGAACCAAGACTTTATACTAACTATAGTTTAATGTAAATACTGTTTATGAACGGAGGCTTCATTTTTGGGTGTTAATCTTGGGCTGACAGTGCGCATCTGCCCCGTTCAATACGAAAACTATTTCTAATAGATTTTAGCCACAGTGTAGAGTCAAGAATTAATGAGCATGACAGCATATTTGGGCCAAAAGTTTATCATAATTGAATGCTGTGTATTCGCCTGAGCCATACAGTCACTGTCATAATGAGTAACACTCAACGAGAACATTAACGTATAACAATATATTGTAACAACCCGCGTCTGTTACGAGTGGGTTTTCAGATGGGCACGACGAACTGATGAGCGGCTACACCGGCCGCGAGTATGTCTTCTACGTGAACACTCGTGCCCCACACACCGCACGGCCCCGAGTGTCACGGGATCCCGGCATGGCTCCTGAATAAACGGCACGGACACACTTGTACAACGAACCCGTTTATTCCACCACACCAGAAACACACACATCTGACCATCGCCATGGGGCCCTTCTTACAGACACCAATCGCCCCGACGATAGTCAACACTAAACACGTAAAACATTATAAATACAACAATAAACACAGAATCACACATAACAATAACAAAGACATAAATACAGGCG
>JBAJNP010006968.1:0-23963 GCA_036877545.1 Yasuhikotakia modesta | reverse complement strand
TGATTAGCATTAGCTAAAACTGAGCCGGACTGTCAATATTGTCTTTGCATATAAATAATAAAGATGTCTCTTGACAGAAATCAATTAATTAGTTATGGCCTTTAGATAATCGCTAATAAATTATACTTGTTGCACGGTCACAGAACAACTTTAATATGTACCATACTCACCTCTTTTAGTGTTGCTTCTTGATTTAGTTTGATTTGATTCTGTTCTGATAGCTCATATACTGCGCAGCCCCTACTGGACGCATCAGATACAACAGGGGCTGTAGATCTGCCTTGCTCCAGGTCTGTAGCCTCCCCCTACTCGTTTGTTCCGGGCTTTTCCTGCCAATTAATAAAT
Organism: Yasuhikotakia modesta; assembly: GCA_036877545.1. Classification (NCBI taxonomy): domain Eukaryota; kingdom Metazoa; phylum Chordata; class Actinopteri; order Cypriniformes; family Botiidae; genus Yasuhikotakia; species Yasuhikotakia modesta. The sequence goes on along the minus strand of JBAJNP010006968.1, from coordinate 23,618 downwards.
ATTCTGCTTTTCCAACAACCACCAGTTACATACAAAATAGGAAAATAAAAGACAACACTTCACACAAAGACATTCATTAAGTATATGTATTTTACCACAATTATTAGACTTGTATATTAAAAACATTTCTTTCTCCCAGTATCAAACAAAAACAAAAAGATAATAGGTCTCAGGTGCTAGTTCTTAAGGATATGGTGTCATACTTCCCCCAGTGAGGTGTTAATACCCAGGATGTGACCTCCCCCCCTTAACTTTCACTCCCTTTCTTCCCTTTAGGTTCAGATCAACAGAGCTCACATATATGCAACATATATATACAGCATACAGTGAGATGTCATTGAGGTTCCATTGTCATTCTTAGTATTATTTTAAAGGTCATGGTGTGATGAGTAAAAAGGATCCAATTTCTATGATTATGGGTTAAAATATATTAGAGGGTGAAAACGTAAGAGATAATCTACACTTGCTATCTAAGCAGAGGCCCTTAGGTGACAAGAAATAAATCAAATTTATTAGGGTTAGGAATGTAAATAAATAAAGAATGTAAAATAAATTTAAATATTCTAAAATTCTGTTTTCACTTTGTTGTTAAAGTGTGGATTAATGAGAAAAAAATAATTTAAAATAATGTTGTATCCGACTGCAACACAGACTTTATTGTAGGGCTGCTTTGAAACAATCTGTGTTGTATGACATGCTTTATAAATTAAGGTTATGACTTGACAGCTACACAAGGCTTCTCCTATCCCAAGCCACAATATTCTTATAATAATTAGCAGTCAATGTCTGGACCTGTTCAATGCAAACCATTAAACCACAAGCCACCTGTTCTTTGGTTTATAAGCTAAGCCTCTAATTTTTTTTTAGTTACTGGTGGATTTTTGTCATCTGGCTATTCTTCTCTGACATTTGCCATCAACCAGATACTGTTGCATACAGAGTTTCCAATTACTGGATATTTGTGCTGTTTTACATCATTCTTTGTGAATCCTACAAATGACTGTGGGTAAAATAAAAAACTGTTAAATTGCAGGGATTTAAATGCAGGTTTAAAGCTGACATTATTACTGGAGAACTTTGGGGAGGGGGGGTAACATCCTTTGTCGTGCCAATTACTCATCTATGCATTTACATATGATTTAAATTTACAGTCACAAAGCTCCACTAAAGGCTAGTTTATAAACATGAAACTCACTAACAGCAAACAAAGTTGGACAAAGACTAGGGAAACATAAGGCGCTATATACAATATATACATACATAATAACTGCAAAATAAAAGACGTGATATAAACCAGTAAACATAAACTATGACAAAAACATGAACAAAACCTAAACAGAAACCTTGAGACCTGATGATTGCTGGACATTACAGATTTTGATAAAGAACTTCTGCCTGCAGTGAGTCTATTAATTGCCATATCTATATAGTAATCATACTAAATACTGAACATATGTTTATAACAATTGTATTTTATTTGAGGTATGTTTATGTTTGTCCAACATTCTGGTCTAAAATTGGACTGGTTTAAGCAACACCTTTGTTTAGTTTATAATATTTTGAAATCCAGCCCCTGCGTTCACCTGCACCTGCACTTTTCAACATTTCCTTGTCTTTTGAATATGTACCTTTGTTTACATTACTGATTTGCCTTGACTGTGCTTCTTTTTTATCTCTTTATCCTGATTGGTTGGTGAGTTCAGCATGAAGTGACAGCAGGCAAATACAGCCAAATTAAGCATTAGTAAAATATTAGTAAAATAAGTAAAAAAGGAAGGAGACAGAACAGGACAAAGGGGAAATATTTTGCTGTTTACATTGCTAGCAATAGAATAAATGACAAACTTGTCCCTGTCTGGAATGCACACATCACATCTCTGAGGAGAAATCGCCTTTTAAGACTTCTTTAAAATCTATATTTTTATTAAGGTAAGCTCTTGCTTCTCACACAAGTGTTGTGGCAATTTGCTTTGTAACAATTGCTTTTATATAATTATTTAACATTAAAATGAATCAATTAATAAAATATTTAAATTCAAAATGTGAAACCTTAAAGACATGTTACACAGTTCACACTGGGTCATGATGCTAAATAATCTGATGTAATGTTTTCTCTTGGTTTTAGCCTGGTACACACTGTTGAATCATGCAACAAACATTTAGAGCGGTCACAAACTCTCCGGGAATACTTATCTGGAGAATTGAGGTCAGTGCCCAATTTAAGCAGAATAATAATATTGTTATTATGATTATAAAAGGAATTATATCTAATTTTATTAATAGGTTCACTACAGGTATGTTAAAAGGAATCATCAAGGAACCTCATGTCATTCAAAATTTATATTTTTATATTAATATTTTATTAACAGTAGCACCAGTAATTGCGTGCCACTGTGGTTTGTCAACCAAATGTTTAAAAATATCCTTGTGGTATTTTGACATGGGGAAGTTGAGTAAATGATATTTGGGTCAACTAACTGTTCTCTTGATGTTTTGTGTCTGGGTTGTTAACTTCTTTCTACACTATTAAAAATGTCAATCTTAAAAAAAGATGCTTTACAGTGATGCCATATTGATGCCAAAGAACCATTTTGTATTATCACCACTCCTTTCAGTCAAATAAACTTAAAATAACAATTGCTTTCTTACAGTTTATAGTCTGTAGAACCATTTCTACACCATTTCTAGAACCTTTTTGTGCAACAGACAGTGAATGTTAAAGGTTCTTTATGGTACTTTACAGCTTGACCAAGAACCTTTTAGGAACTTTTATTTTCCTGGTTAGATCAAGCTTGCTGTTTAATAGAAAAACTATTAAACAGCAACAGCTACAAAAGAACAACAGACTAATTAGCCACCAAAGAAATATTTCTTTTCAAATAATTTTCAGCATAAAAAATTTAATTAAGGCTACATTTAAAGGCTGTTGTATTGCAATGTTTATATATCACTACTAGTGCTACTGTTTTTTTTTATATTGGAATGATCAATCTCATGTTCTTGAAGATTATAATTGAAGATTGAAGCAATTGACACTGAAATAAGGCTTTGCCATCCAAACAGATCTAGAAAAAATAAGGAGAGAGGATTTGGCACTTCTTTTTCAAATTCCCATGCTTCAGTTTGGAGGACTCTGTGAAGACTTCAGAAATCATAGGATATTCCCATGCTTGAATGACACAAAACACTGTATCAGCTTCACTGTATCAAATTGTAATATGTTGAAATCCAACCCCCACCCCCCAATACTAAACGTAACTATAGTTTCAGCAGGTTATTGAACAAACAACAGTATAAAAAACAAAACAGGCTAATAAATATACAGACACAATTTAATTTAGCAAGCCAGCTGTGATTATATCTTATTATTCGGTTTGTATATGTTGGACAATACATTGAAAAATGTAGAAAAATGAACCGTAGAAACCGTACTGTAGAAAAATGGATAGATGGAGGGGACTTAGGTGGCGGACAAAGGAGTGGATGTGGGATGAAAAACAAAATGTCCTTGTCAGGGGTGGCTTCAGTGGAGGAAGGACTTCCGGGAGGAGGACAAACAACAGAGTCCAGGGTGGTGACGACGGAGGGAGGAGCCATAGAAGAGACAAGAGGGATCCAGAGCAGGAATTACCAGGGCGGAGACAGAGAGTTGATGAGCCCAGGTGACAAGGAGGCTCCAGAGAGCTGAGGCAGAGCAGATGTCACCGATGAGGCAAAGGCAGGGATCCATAAGGACACAGTGGAGCCAGTGATACTGAGGACTGGGGTGGAGCCAGAGGGTTGGAGGAGCCTGCCAAAGTTGGTGGGATGGAGGGACAAGGTGCCCTCTCACTCCGCACTTTTACAAAATGTGTGGATGCAGCTCTGGCTCTTTTGTAATACCACGGCATCTGCATACTTGATGTCATTGTTTCCCATATGAAAGATCTGGGGTTCAGAATAAAAGCCGGGAAGAGTGTGCTTTCTACAACTCAGAGAACAACCTATGTGGACATTGTTTTGGATTCGGCCACAATGCAAGACATTTGTCACCTACTCAGGTCAATTAAACTAAACAAGAACAGAAATACCAAATGGGTGAAACCAAGCAGACCGTCCAACATGGGTGTGACACAAGCATTTAAGGCCTAATTTACATAATTACACAGAAATAAAATATTAACAAAAACAAAGAAGGTAAATTGTGTTAAATATTTGCATATACCTGATTACAGATTACATATAACTTACTACATTTGGAGAAGTTGTTGTCCTTTGTTGTTTGTAGACTAGAATAAAGTTGTAAAACCTTGTGAAAGTGTCAGGTGTATCTTAGCTTGCAACTCGACATATGTCTCCTAGTAAGGCACCCCAACCTAAGCCCTGGATGATGCAACAGGGGGCCCAGAGGGGTCTATTGTCACATGATTGGTAGGCCATAGTAATGGCCTTCACAATCCAATGGGCTCACCAAATCAAATTTTATTTGTCACATACATTTCCATAGAGTGTACAACATGTAGTGAAATGCTTTGAAGACTATCCAACATCAATTAACAATAAAAAATTTAGATAAATAAATAAAAGTGAATAGTAAAAATAAAAGCAAGATAGTTGTAAAATATACAACTATAAAAGAATAAGGTAGTTGAGGGGTAAAAGTGTATAGAGGATAAGTGTTTACAAAGTGTTAAAGTGGCTGAGGTCCTTCACAATCTTCCCGGCCTTGGTTCAGCACCACTTGTTGTAGATTTCCTGCAGGTCAGGGAACTCAGCATGGATGGTACATTCAGCTGACCACACCACCCTCTGGATGGCTCGACTCACCTGTACGGTGCTGTTCCTGAACCAAGAAGTGATACTACCCATTTGGACATTATCAATGGTGCAGATGTAGATGTTTATAGCACCTGAGAGGCTAGTTTAAAGTCCCTTAAGCATCTCCGGTGGTATAGATGCTGCCGGGCCTTCTTTACCAGGGTGTTGGTGTAGCAGCACCTGTGTGATATGTACACCGAGGTACCGGAAGCTGTCCACTCTCTCCACCGGGGTCCTATAGATTGTCGTTGGATGGTATGACCGCACCTGCTTTATACTGAAGTCCAATATTAACTCCTTAGTTTTGCTAACGTTCAGGCGTAGATTGTTCTCCTGGCACCATCTCTCTAGGATTTTAATCTCCTGTAGGTAGGCTGTTTCTTCGTTGTTGGAGATTAGGCCCATCACGACAGTGTTATCAGCAAACTTAATGATGGTGGTTGAGTTGGAAGGGCCATAAGAGTACAGTGAGTACAGCAGGGGGCTCAAAACACCACCCCGAGGAGCTCCAGTGTTAGAGTGATGGAGGATGAGGTGTGATTGCCCATCCTTACGACTTTTGTATTAGTGAGTGTCTCTGCCATATGTAATGATGGCCATCTTGTAAAAAGAAAGAAAAAGTTAGTAAAAACAAAAAGTAAACAAAAACAAGATCAGTGCTAGAAGAGCCATCTTTAACCTGAGAACGCTGACATTGGCTTCCTCAAGAGGTTTTAAGTGGGCCCTCCTTTGGCCCTCCAGCACTGAGAGATCCAGATTGGATATCAACCATAGGAATCAGAACAGGCAACTAAGGACAGCAACTTCTACAAATGTGCTACCAGAATGAACAGGCCTAGACTGAAAGGGAAGCTCTTGTACTGGTTCCAAAGAAACAGAAAAGAAACAGTGTTGAGGGAGGTGTGTCAAGGGAGGATTGACACATTGGAGTATACAGCCTTATGCAGGATCAAAATCACTGCATGGGCAACCTAAAAGGCAGTCTGTGGAGTGCCTGATTCAGGATATGCAGATCTAGGATTGGTCACAGCCTGCCCCCTCCCTTTGGTTTTGATAAAGTAGGGGCTGTAGAAGTGGCTGTTTTTCACAGCTGATGGAACAATTTATATTGCATCCTTCTAGAAAAAGGTAGTAACCTCATTTTACAGGACAATGTTAATAGCTTGTTGAGGTTGTTGCCTGTCCAGTTAATAAGCTAAACAATGATTGGCCCACCGAGAAACAGGCTGTGCTGTGCAGGAGTGAGATCGATAAACGCTTCCTAAGAGGCCAGTCATTGCCTCCACATAGGAACCTTCTGTTTTTCCCAGGGGAAAAACACACTCAGCTCTTATTTTTAGCCGTGCTATTTTGCAGGACCATTTTGATTTCCTTTTTCAAAAAAAATGAGGACCTTTTTAAAGAAATCCTGAAAATTACAGGTTAGGGCTTCAGAGGACTGCCCCTCCTGGGGAAGAGCCATGTGCACCTCACCATACAGTGCTTGTTTCTCCTTAGGGCCCTCTGGGGACCAGCCTGTCAACCCTGGCATCTTAGGTGTTTCAGGGCCTAGGGTTAGGGGGCTTGCTACCTCCTTTGAGGTCCCTAAAGCCATTAGAACGGAAGCTTCCTGCTGAGCTGCCATTACAGGACACACCAGAAGCCAGAGGTCTGTCTCCAGAGGCTGAGATTTGCTTTCAGTAGTAGGGGTCTTCCATTCAGCCTTGCCCTCTCACTCCGCACTTTTACAAAGTGTGTGGATGCAGCTCTGGCTCTTTTGTAATACCAGGGCATCTGCATACTTGATGTCATTGTTTCCCATATGAAAGATCTGGGGTTCAGACTAAACACCGGGAAGAGTGTGCTTTCTACAACTCAGAGGACAACCTATGTGGACATTGTTTTGGATTCGGCCACAATGCAAGACATTTGTCACCTACTCAGGTCAAGTCAATCCTCACTGCTGTCGCAAGAGTAAAATCAGTCATTTACTGTAAAGTGGTTTCAAAAACTGCTGGATCTAATGGCTGCTGCCTTAAAATGCAATTTCTCTAGTCTTGCTGTACATGAGGCCCCTGCAATGGTGGCTCGCAACCAAGGGCTTTTCCCTGAGGGGAAATCTGTTCTGTATGATCAAAGTTGGATCTTTTCATAGGTACTGTTTTTCTCTAAGAATGTAACAAGTTGGCTAGCTAAAACTTTTTCTAATGTTTTAGAAAGGAAAAGGAGATTTGAGATTGGCCTAAAAATAGCAAGCACTCCCTGGTCAAGGTGCAGCTTTTTAAGGAGAGGCCTAATTACTGCTACTTTAAATGCTGTTGGAACAAACCTTAGTTCTAGTGATGAGTTAATAATATTTATTATAGGTTCTGACACTACGGGAAGTACCTCTTTCAGTAATTTTGTGGGGACGGGATCTAGTATGCACAATGACGACTTGGATGATTTTATTAGTTTGGAGAGCTCCTCTACAGTAATAGCGTTGAATGCCTCAAGTTGTTCATGTGGTAGTCTATGGTTCAGTGTACTATTAGATAAAAGTTTATCTGCATGTACAGCTTTGATGTTTTCCCTAATAACTTCTATTTTGTTGGTGAAGAAATTTATGAAATCGCTACTACTATGCTGAGGTTCAATATCTGTTTCTGTATGTTCTTTGTTTCTAGTCAGTTTCTATGAAACTGTATTAAAGAGGAATCAGAGGTTATTGTGATTTTCTTCAATAAGCTTGTTCAGATAAGTAGACCTGCTGTTTTTAAGAGCTTGTCTATATTGCTTTACACTCTCTTTCCATGCAGCACAACATACCTCTAGATTTGAGGTCTTCCATCTACACTCCAGTTTTTCTTCCTGCTTTTTTTAGGTTGGCTGTATGGTGGTCGTACCACGGTGCTGGCATTTTATCCTTGATTCTTTTTGATCCAATGGGGGCAACATCATCAAGGTCTTCACGGTTGTCTGCTACACAATTCATTTGAGACAGGTCTGGGGGATTACTAATTATACTTTAGTAGTGGACACTATTGTTCTACCTGATCGATCACGTGGTGTGGATTGAGTGATCCTATCTAGTAGTACCATGTATACGATGAGGCAATGATCTGAGATAGAAATATACCCTCAGAGTGATGGTAAGTTATTAATATTGAGCCTGTAAGATAGAATTAAGTCTAATGTGTGTTTACAGATATGTGTGGGCCCTTCCACGTTTTGTCTAATGCTAAGAGAGTTGAGAATATCCATAAAAGCTAGTCCTAGTGTATCTTTTGGGTTATTGATGTGAATGTTAAAATCACCAACGATTAGGGCTTTATCCACAGTGACTACTACCTCAGACAGAAAATCTGTGAATTCTTTAACTAAGTCTGCGTGGTGCCCTGGGAGTCTGTAAATAGTAGCTAGGACTATTTTTTTCTTCAATTAAACTATTTAATTGAGCCCTGGCTCTCAAAGGAAGAGGAAGTCCAGAGGTCTCATAAGAGATCCTGATTGACTCAACAATCCAGTGACTGAGCGTCTGTTTAGAAGCAGGTTGGTCACTCTTGTGTGGCCAAAACCAAGGTACAGGAAGGACTTTTCGCCACATAACCCACTTGCGGGTAGAGAAGTGCTTTGGCCAAACCGGGTGCAAAGTCTAAGTAGCTAGGGGCCACAGAAAGGGCCTGAAGGTCACCAACTCTCCTCAAAGAGGTGATGGCTAAAAGGAAGGCCACCCTGGCTGACAAATGGCAATCAGAGATCTCATAAATAGGCTCAAAAGGAGCAACACGTAAAGCCCCTAGTACCACGGCCAGGTCCTACGGGGGAACTTGAAATCGCACTTGAGGTCTCAGCCTCAGCACACCGCAGAGGAAATGTATGACCAAAGTGTGTCTACCCACTAAACAGCCACCAATAGGGATGTGACATAAACTTTTAGTGAGTCAATCCCACATGCAAGAATTCTATGTACTGTACTGACAGGGCAGTCAACTGGGTCGAAATGGTGGTCTCTACACAGGGAAGTAAAGCATTGTCACCACAACCTCAGTTGAAAGACCAGAGGCTAAGAGTTGTGCCCCCTGTCTGAGATAGCAGATCCTCCCTCAAGGGGATCTACTAAGGGGCTACTAAGAGCACAGATACCGCATCCTGGCAATTCATGACCGCACCCCAACCAGGCCCTAAGAGAGGAACCAAGGCTTCCTCCACATGTCTCTTGACTCTTGAGATCAAAGAAAGGATCGATTGTGATGGAATCTCATACAACACTGAGATGTACAACACTACCCACCCTCCTTATTGAAGTGATGGCCAACAGGAACACCATTTTAACTGATAACAGCTGATCAGAAATATCCTCATGGTCTTGAAAGGTGGAGCTTTAAGAACTACAGGCAAGTCCCATGGAGGGGTACGAGATCTTACCTGGGGCCTCAGCCTCAGGTTTGCAGAGATAGAAGCCACATAAACCTTCAAGGTGGAATAGGCATGCCCTGCAGAGAAAACTCCAAGACTGCATTTACAGTGCACGCCACTGGATCCTGCTGGTGTTCTCTGCACCATGAAGTGAAAAGTTTCCACCTCATGGCATACAATTTCCTTGTAGAGGGAGCTCTGGATTGCGAAATGGTCTCCACAACCTTGGTTGAGGCCCCTCAGGGGCCAAACCCACAGCTTCCACGGCTCTGGGCAGGGGTGTAAGATGGCACCTGTCACCTGGGAAAGAAGGTCTCTCCTGATGGGAATCTCCTACAGAGACCCATCTAATAGATCAGATCTGAGAACTACAGTATAGTCAAGTGGGCCAGCGTGGAGCCATGAGAAGCACAGATGCTGCGTCTTGGCGTATCTTTTCCAGAACTCCTGGGAGCAGAGCATTCGTGGGGAAGGCATACAGATGCAGCCTCGGCCATGTGTGTGTCATAGCATCCAGTCCCAGACATCTCTCAGGTGAGAAGGGGAACCAATCACAACCTCCAACAAATTATCTCAAGGAACCACCCACCTGAAACACAAACTCAGAGGGCAAAATGCTAACAGGGCATCCACCTAATGGCATACAAAAGCTAACAGGCTTCCTTCCTTCATAACACTGAGGAATGTTACAAACGGCAGAGACGGCAGAAGCAAATGTTACCATCACACTGCTGTGACAGAGCAGAGAATAAATATAGAATTACGCTAGTTCAGGGATAATAAGTATGATAATAGAAAGATTTATTAAGTCCATTAAAGTTTATTAAAGATTTATCTAAATTTCATATGGTTCCACTGATCTGTCTCTAGTCATCCCAGCCCCAACAAAACTGACTGCAGGACTTTGGGGAAAGGAAAGACAAACAGACTTAGTGAGAGCCAGCATATTTATTCTAATGGGAAATGTCACTGGTTGCGGTTTACTTAATTAATTCAGCCTAACAATCCCTTAAAGGATAAATCCATCATATTATGCATAGGCTAGTTTAAAGAGGTGAGTCTTCAAACTAATTCAAACAAACATAGTGTATCTGCCTCCCTGAAAACACCCATTAAAGTTTCTTAGAAATGTATTAAAGATTTATCTAGATTTTATATAGTCCCACTGATCTGTCTATGGTCATCCCATCCCACCCCCGCCACCATCCAGCCCTGACAAAATTGACTACAGGACCTTGATATTATCCCAATTCTTGGTATTATCAACTGATGAGAATTTTCTGATTGCAGTGAACCTAAAGGACTGTAGTAAGAGAGCAGATCACTCAGGTACTAAGGAGCTAAACCATTTAGGGCCTTGTATGTGAGCAGCAGATATTTAATAGGTAGCTGTCATGAACGAGGCGGAGGCGAGCAGATCCATTTGCGGGTTTATTAAAGTGTAGTCAAGCAGGCAAGGGTCAACAATGGCGAACAGGCATAACCAGGGCAAAACCAAAACATAAACAGAGAGTCAGGCAAGGGTCGAGGCAGGCAGCATACAATCACAAAACCAAAGAACACACTGGTGCGTCTAAAGTTAGCCTCCTTTATCATGTAACAAAAAGTTCATTTATTAATATTATTTTACAGTTAGTAATATTATCATTTATTGAAAATAAAACAACTCTAAATTACATTTCTTTCATATGTGTTTGCGGGGTGCCAGACTAAAAAGTGTCTATGCACGTACACAAATTTCTCAAAAGCATGTGATTTGAGGCTCAGCAGCTGTGGGTCAGTTAACTGACAGGTACTTATGAATGTGGAAGCAGTGCGATCTCGAGATGAGTGAAGATTCGAGTAGAACTGTTTTAGCAGCTCTTGTGGCAGATTAAACTTCCTCAGCTTGCGAAGAAAATTCAACCTCTGCTGGGCCTTTTTGGCAACAGACTCAATGTGTGTTTCCCAGGAACCTGAATGACTCTGCTATTAAAACAGTGCCATCCATGATGGTCAGTGCAGGGGGGTTCCTCCTGAAGTTAACTATCATCTAAACTGTTTTGAGCATGTTAAGCTTCAGGTTGTTGAGACTGCATCCGATTATCAGCTCCATTACCTCCTGTCTGTAGGCAGACTAATCACCATTCTGGATGAGGCCAATAAGGGTGGCGTCATCTTCAAACTTTAGGAGTTTGACAGAGGATTTTTGATGAACAGCCACTGTTGTACAGGGAGAAGAGCAGTGGGGAGAGGACACAACACTGAGGGGTTCTCCCCAACCCTCACTCCTCACTTCTCCTCAACCATGAGGCAGACTGTAATGAATGAGGCTGATTCTCATTCAACCCTTCACCAGAGGCACCAACTGAGTACTCATCTGACGTTTCACCTGACACTCATTTCCTGTTTGTAACAGTCATGCCACTGCCAATATCCCCTGTGAAGTTTTGGCAGTTCACTCGCCTTGCTTATCAATTCTTATTTGTATGTCTTCTGCATAGAATGCACCAATAGGGGGCAGGGGGTAGTTGTGGTCTGCTGGTTCAGGAGTCGGGCTTGTAATCAGTAGGTTGCTGGTTCGATTCCAGCACCGGAAGATAGCAACTGAAGTGCCCTTGAGCAAGGCACCTAACCCCCGATTGCTCCCCGATAGCTGCCCACTGCTCTGGGTGTGTGTGTGTTAACGACTTGCAGTGTGTGTTCACTCCTCACATGGATGGGTTAAATGCAGAGGTCACATTTCGGTTATGGGCAACCGTAACTGACAAACACGTCACTTCACTGTATCACTGTATCAATGTGTCCTTGGGCATGCCTAAACGGAATTCGACTGGAATGTTTTAGGAATCTATTTCCCTGTAGTCTAAAACTCACTTTTGGCAATGGTGTGAGTGTTTAGTTTTGTTATATTATAGAAAAGATTTGTTATATTGTCTCATAAAGGCATAAAATTTTATTTTTATCGTTTAGCTTCTTATCTGACTTATGAAATACAGTACTGTCACAACAACACAGAGATGAGACCAGAGACAGAGATAAGGTGCAAACTAAACAGGAGTTTTATTAACAAGGTTTTATTAACAATAAATATGGGGTTTGAAGAGTCTGTGGGGTAAGAGCAATGAGTAATCTAGGAGAGCAACCAGAAAACAATGCCAACTGAACACAGCACAGTCTGGAACTAATAGTAGTAGACCAGACAAAGAGGAACTGACAGAGTAAGATTTATAATGGGAGGGGCTAAGTGGATACAGGTGCAGGTAATCAGGTGATTGAGAGAAGGTGTGGCTTGCTTCAGGTGACGTAGCTGGTGTAGGTGGCTGTGGTGAATGCCTGACAAATACAGATTGTTTGCTTGTGTTTGTCTGTCTGCATATCTTGTGAACCCATATTTGAACCGAGTTGCTTTGCTCCTACCATATTTTTTCAGTTAGGTTAAACAAAGTGTAGGTTAAACAAAGAGTAACAGTGAGTAGTTCTACTCACTGTTTAAGAAATACCTGTCTAAAAGCGACCTGCTGCTTTCATAATTTTTTTACAAGATAAAATAAGGGATTTGTATCTATCAACATGTGTATTTATACTTTGATCACTTATATTTGTACCGCAAAAAAAATCAATTATATAAAATTGTGCTACACCATTATTCTGTACAAAAGGCAATTTTTACATTTTCACATTTTCCTCCAGAAAATGGATCTTGTTTTGGTCCCAGAAAATGTTCATGGACAGTTTTATGAAAGTGACTGCTATTTATTGCTCTCAGTAAGTATATCTGCAACCTCCACATCAACCAAAAAAGACTGTGTATCATGAAAACACTGAAGGAATAAACCACTACTTTTACTTCTTTGACTGCTTTTGAATCGTCATGTCACAAAGTTTTACTCAGAATTTCAGCTCATTCTGCTCGTTTTTTATGCCATACCTCTACAGACACGCAAGACTGGAAAATCTGCATATTATAACATACATTACTGGATAGGGTCCATGTCTACAACAGATGAACAAGGAGCTGCTGCTATCTATGCCATGCAGTTAGATGAATTCCTGGGTTCCTCACCTGTGCAGCACCGTGAGGTACAGTTCCATGAGTCCAGCATCTTCTGTGGATACTTCAAACAGGGCATCATGTAAGAACATTGCTAGCACTTGATATTAATGAGAGAAAATATTACAAGATAAACAAAGTGTGTATGGATATATATATATTTATCTTGTAATATTTTCTTTCATATATATGTGTGTGTCCCTCTGTGTGTTTCCTTAGCTATAAGTCAGGGGGTGTGTCCTCTGGAATGAATCACATAGAGACAAACACTTATAACATTCAAAGACTGCTTCATGTCAAAGGAAAGAGGAAGGTGACTGCTACAGAGGTGAGGAAACTATAAACGATAAATATGTTCAGGATTACCAGATCTGAGTACAGATGAGCGCAGATGTTTCATGTTACGAACCCTTCCGAGCCAGTTCCTCCTCATTTACTAGTAGTTTTACTAGTAGTTTTACATTTACTAGTCCTCTGGTAGTTCACACTTTTGTTCTGCAACCTTAATCCCAATAAAGTTGGAACACTTATTTTTTCATTATAATTGTATATTTTATATGCTTTCTTTGTTCTTTTGTAAATTAAATATGGGTTTATGGGTTTATTGTATTCAGTTTTCATAAATTGGTGATAATTTGAAACTGATACCACCATCTCCATATCACAGACTCCTGGTGGTGTTTATGCATGAATAAATGCCAATTAGATAACCGGATTTAACTGGATAACTGGAGAATTTCTTTATTCAAAAATATTAAGTTACTCTTTATTTTACAGGAGTCAATGTAACGTTTTCATTTTCAGAGAGTGATGACCCATTAGACAAGAAGGATTTTTCTTAAAACTGTTTGGATGTTTTTAACTCATATTAATAACTACAGACACACTGCCAATGTTAGAATAATGTCAAGTCATTTATCAAAATGATGGTAACAACAAACTTATGTAGTGTTTATGTCAAATGTTATGCATGCTTTCATATCAGAGTTATCATATGGATGCATTGTGATATGAATGCTATGCATGCTTAAGCTGGTTGTTCCATGTTCTTTGACTGTTTCTCAATACCAAGTATGAGAAGTTTGGACTTGCTGCCTTGGTATTTCAGACTTGACAAGTCATATTCCTCAGTAAGAAACTCCCAGAGAACAGGAGGTTGCAGTCCGATTATTGTCCACTTTAACAGCAGAGCACTTGATTCCATTTAGAAATGTTTATGAAACTTAACTTTGCCCTCAAAGTTCTAAGAGTTAATGAGTGTTGTTCCTCCAGCGATTAGTTGGTATTTAGATCTTTGAAAACATTTTAAGCCCTACATCACTCAAACCAAAGATTTTTTTGAAGTTGAAAGAACAACCACATTTTCACCTAAAAGACTCCAATGTTGAAATGAATTTTGGGATATTAAGCTGTCTAAAGTCATGCACAGTTGATAAAGAATGCAGGAATCCATCCAGTAACTTAAATTTTCAGTAAAAAATCCAGTAGTGTAAATTTTGATAGATATGACCTTTGAATTGGAACAGCACTTTGGCATTGACAGACAACGTTTCATAAGAACACATTTACAGACAAAGACACATATTAGGAGACGTCTTTTGTTTGTGTTTATGCTGTCCCTGTTACCTGAGAGTGATTAGATCCTCATTTATCCCTCGATCCCATGTTTGTTAGCCTTTTTATGCAAACGCAACATGTAGGGGTCATCTTCAAAACTTGTCTGTATTTTACAACTCTTTGTTTTGAATGTACTACACAGATTTAAAAATTAAAAATGTATATTTTCACCATTAATTATTTGGTTTGTAATTCATATTGTCTAAATGTAAAGAGACTTTTTTGTGTCATTAACTATTGTGGCTGTTGTGTAGGTGAAAATGAATTGGGAGAGCTTTGATACTGGGAGTGTCTTCCTGTTGGATCTTGGAGACACCATCATCCAGTGGAATGGACCTGACAGCAATAAACAAGAACGTTTAAAGGTTTACATCATGTTTCACAAATTTGTGTTTTAATTTGGGCAGCATATGCACTCATGTGGGATCTTTTAGATTTAAAATATTATTTTTCAAGTGGTTTTAATGTCATTACAACTGTATACAGTACAGTACACAGTGCAATAAAATACCATTGCCCTAGGTGCTCCACAGAACATGACATAGAACACAAACTACATAAAGTGCATACACAGTGCTATGTGTAAACACAGTACAAGTATGTAAACGTAGCAGGAGTTTAAATGGAAACATATAGAGTGTTTGTCTTTGTATGTGCTTGTGGGAATGTGTGCTCATCAGTTCAGGGTCCTTTGTTTAAAATTTGGATGGAGTGTTAAAAAAACTGTTTGTTAGTCTGGAGGTGTGGGCCAGAATGCTTCAATACCTCTTTCCAGAAGGCAGGTGGGAGAAGAGGGGTGAGTGATGTCAGCCACAATGCTGGTGGCTTTGCGGGTACAACATGTAGTGTATTTGTCCATAATAGAGGGGAGAGAGATCCCAATGATCTTGTCAGCTGTCCACACTTTTCGCTGGAGAATCTTGCAGTCAGAGACGGCACAGTTTCCAAACCAGGCAGTAATGCAGCTGCCCAGGATGCTCAGCCCTTCCATATGCACTGAGTGTCGCCACTATTGGTGAAGTGGTTATGGATTTTCGCCTCACTGATGGCCTGTGACAGTTTAATTCTTAGGGATGCCTTGTCTCCTACTTTGAAGGCTGTGTCACAGGTTCTTAGCAGAGCGCACACCCCCACAGTCATCCACAGTTTTTGGTTGAGGTGTGAGATGATGTTCTTGCAGACAGAAACATCATCAATACACTTGGTGATGTAGCCAGTCACAGATGACATGTACTTTTATGTGTAGTCAAAAAGTCTTGTCTCTGTCTTAAACTAAACAGTCCTAAAGAGCAGAGATGGCTCCTACTGGCCAGGTTTTCACCTGCTTCAGTACTGGTTCAGATCGTCTGACGAGCGGTCTGAATGCCAAAATTAGCATAACAGAAATGTGATCTAAGTAGCCGAGGTGGCGTCGGGACCCCACTTGGACAGGAATGTTTAAACTACAACATGAGGTAGAAAATACAATCCCCCCACCAGCGTACTCTAACACATCGGGGAGATTGGAAAACGCTTGCTTACCTACAAAAGAAATCCCATCATAGAGGGTGACAGGCAAAATTGGACTGCATAGTTCACCAGTAAAGACCATTGGGTTTAATTTGTTTTGTTAATTAAGCGATGCCCTTCAGAATTTACAAAAGATATTTGTTTCCCATCATGTTTCCCAGAAGACAAAATAATAATAATTTATAAAAAAAAAATGTTTTGGACAAAAATCTGTCCAAAAACAGATTCTGCAAGGTGTATGTAACATATAACCCCAACTCTATATATAAGCTTCTCAATTGACAAACCCATATAGATAAAATGAATACATTGTCAAATTATACAAAACCACTAATAGAAATTTTTTTGTAACAGTTAAGTTGCCAATAATCATGAAATATATGAAAAAATGTGAAATATATGAAAAAATCTGACTTTCAACTGTGAGATTGTTCTTGCTGTTTATTATTTACTATTATTTGTTGGATGTAAGGGCATGATGCTGGCCAAAGACATCAGGGACCGTGAAAGAGGGGGTCGGGCATTTATTGGAGTCATTGAGGGGGATACAGAAGAAGACTCTCCCCGGCTAATGGAAGTTTTGATCAGCACTCTTGGTGAACGGTCCTGTCTGCTGCCCAGAGGAACCCCTGATGAAATATCTGACCGGGAACAAATGTCTAAACTCACCCTCTACCAGTATAAATAAGACATTTATGCTAACATGTTTGAAATACACTACACTTTCATTTAGTTAATGTTGTACACTTAAATATTTTATTTAATTTAATGGCTCAAGGCCTGTTCATTGATTTATGTCAGGGTTTCAATGCATTTAAAAATACATTTCGGGCTGCTTTGCCCTCCACAAGAGAGGTGTTGTCAAATTGTCATAGAATTACAATTTTAGAAGGGTCTTCATGTTTTCAAGGCTAAATGGGATTTTCACACAAACCAATTGAATTCTCCTCTAATTATTCTCCAGTGTCTCAGATAATGATGGAACTATGAAGATCACAGAGATTGCAACTGGCCCTTTGACACAGGACATGCTGAATCATGATGTAAGTACAGCATATAACTAAATAAAGTTGTAGGTAAAACCGTTGTGCCCCCTGTGCAGGCTCTGGTTATGGAACAAAAAACAAACACTCTCTTGAGGGAGGCGGCCACTGATGAGGTCCCTCTTCAGCTTTGGAAGTCTGGGCTTTACAGCCATAACTTCATAGTTTGCAAGAAGGACTCACTGTGAAGCAGTTTCAGCAGCTACTAGAGCTAATGGCAGCAGCATCCAATGTGATTCCGTATGGTCTTCTGTACATAAGTTTTTTCCCCGGGCGAAATCCGTTACACATGATCAAGGTCATAAGACATTGTATCATGAGTGGCCACCCAGCCTATGGTCTATGGGAAGGTCACATCTTACCTGGCACATCAACTGCCTAGAAATGCTAGCAGTGTTTCAGGCTCTAAAGTGTGTCCTCACAGACCCGAAATACTGGCATGTGTTGGTGGTCCCAGGGGAAACTCCTCTCACTGAGAGCAGTTCACCTCACTGGATGCAACTTGGAAGCAAACATCCTGTTGAGACAGTGGCCAAGGTCTGGAGATTAAATGCTTCACCCTGAGGTTCTGGAGTACATATAGAAGCTATTGGCAAGCCAAATTGGACTCCTTCTCCTCTCCCAAAAATGTCCTAAAATGTCCAAGTTCAGGACACCCGCAATGCTGGGAGATATTCCACTTCCTTGACCTTTGTGAGGTCTATGGCCTTTTGTTCGAGCTATTCACTGCTTCTTGTCCCTTTTGCTCTAGCTGTGTTCTTTCACACATAGCATTTTGATGCTGCTTAAGTTCCTGAAATGGATCGTTTCAGGTTGCATATTTAACCTTGGTTCCCTGATGGAACAAAACGCTGCATCTTAAGGCCATACTTTTGGCATCCCTGCTTGCACTTCCTTCATTCCTTTTTAAAGCTACTGTGCATGCGCCTTTAAGCTTCCTGGTTGTGCCATCACCCGTCTGTGATGTATTGCTCCCATTGGACTGATTTTACATGGTTCAGAGGGTGGTTACACTAAAGGCATTCCCGTAGTGTTTCAACACGGCATCTCGTTCCCTCAGGGAACCAGGGTTACATAACTAACCTGAGATGTTTTCAGATCAGGTTTGGCAATTATTGTGCATTTTTTCCTCACCTTTCTTAGTGATAAAGTATAGATTTTAAACAACATTTATGTCAGAAATGTGCTTTATAAGCAAACATGATTTTTCCTAATGTGCATATAATTCATATAATAATTTGGAATATGCCTTAAAATAATTAAATTGACATACCCTAAATATTTAACAATAAGTATTGCTCAAGTTAAATTTCATATTTTGTTTGTTTGTTTGCAGGACTGTTACATTTTGGACCAGGGAGGAATATCAATATTTGTTTGGAAGGGGAAGAAAGCCAACAAAGAAGAGAGGCAGACAGCTATGAGCAGAGCTCTGGTGGGTCCTTTTTCTTACCATTCTGTCCTGTTTGTACTGATCTTGACAAACTCTGCAGTTGATTTTTAGTGGTGTAACATATTTCGTAAGTGTTACATGTTTTATTTTCCTTTCCCAGTTCAGCAAAATCATATGTGTAACAGCTTCAATACAAACTAAGTAGTGGTTTAAAAAAATCTGTGTTAATTTTTCAGTTAAAGTATCACATTATTTGGTGGTAAATTAACAATTAAATGAAAAAAAAAGTGTTACGTGCATTTGGAACAAAGTTCTTGTAATTAAGCTATGATTCTGATAACATTCATTCTAACATTAGAGATGTTGTAAGCTGTGTTCTGAGACTCAGTTATGTCATTTAAATGGTTATAAGGAACATCATCTTTAGATGGCTGGTAATCTGATTACTGCTGAGCAAAACAAAGCTGCTTAAAGAGTCATGTTGATATATCAGTATAACAAACACTAAGATACCTGATTAAATATAAATATAATACATTGTGTCATAGATTCAAGTTAATGTGTATGTATTGACTAATTTGTACAGGAGTTTATTAAGCTGAAGGGTTATCCACACACTACTAAAGTGGAGTCTGTCAGTGATGGAGGAGAATCGGCTCTTTTTAAACAACTCTTTCAGAACTGGACTGTCAAAGACCAGACCACAGGCCTGGGACGGACACACACTGTGGGCAGAGTGGGTATGTTAACACAGTCTTATTCTTATATTGCTAATCGCCACACTGTGGGCGTTATGTAATCTGATTTATTCTTCTTGCTTCATACACTAAAGAGAGGTTAGTTATACTAAATACTGTCCACACTCACGGTCAACATTAACACAAACTGTATCTTTTCCTGAACAAGCTGATGTGCCTCAGGAGAAATTTGATGCCACTAAGATGCATGTAATGCCTGAAGTCGCTGCACAGGAGCGAATGGTGGATGATGGGAGTGGAACTATACAGGTAGAAAAACTACAGAAATAATACAATGAATTACCATTAACAAGAGTGAGACATAAACAGCAAATGTGAGAGGATTTATAAGAGGCAGTATGCAGACAAAGAAACAAAAATTAAGAACAGAATACAGAAATAACTAATATCCATAAAGAATTACTAAAGCATTCTTTGCATCCTCAGGTGTGGCGTATTGAAAATTTGGAGCTGGTGGAGGTAAATCCTGCGATGCATGGATACTTCTATGGAGGTGACTGCTATCTTATTCTATACAGCTATGATGTTAATGGCAGGCGGAGCTACATTCTTTACATGTGGAAGGTAAAGTAACTTCTATAAATGGTTACACTCTTTTTCTGTTGGAGAACAAAAATTTGAATAAATCTTTTAGATTGAATTTTGTTTACATACGATGCATATACCAACTTTAAGGTCTACAAACTGCACAGAGAAAAAGGTGATTAGTTGTTCTGGCTCGCCAAGAGAGACAGATAAGACAAGGAGTAACAGATAATACAAGGAGTAACATGTATTTATTTATTTAGAGCTAGCCTTCCTGTTAGCTCAACTGGTAGAGCTGCTAGATTTGTACAGGTTGGTGAGGCAAATTGATAGATGGAAATGATGTGCAGCAGCTCAGGGTAATTAAAGATATGGATGGAAATGTGTTGACAGGTGCCACAAGTGTGATGGGAAGATGGAAGGAGTACTTTAAAGAACTGATGAATGAGGAACATGAAAGGGAACAAAGAGTAGAAAAGGTGACTGTTGTGGAGCAGGATGTAGCAAAGATTTGTAAGACTATAGTGAGGTGGCCATTGAAGAGAAAGGCAATTGGTCCTGATGACATTCCAGTGGAGGTATGGAAGTGTCTAGGAATTTAGAAAAAGCATATGACAGGGTGCCAAGAAAGTAGCTGTGGTATTGTATAAGGAAGACTGGAGTGGTTAAAAAGTATGTTGTGGTGCCGGATATGTATGAGAGGTAGTGGTGAGGTATGCTGTAGTTGTGACAGACGAGTTCAATGGGGAGGTGGGTCAAGGTTCTTGTTTGCTCTGGTAATGGGTAGGCTGACAGATAAGGTTAGACATGAATCTCCACAAACTGTTATGTTTACAGTTGGCATTATGATCTGTGGCGAGAGCGGGAAGCAGGTGGAGGGAAATTGAGAGAGATTGCAGAGGAGAAAGCAGAGGAGTGAAGGTTAGTACATGTAGGTTAGTTACATGTGTGTGAATGAGAGGAACCCAAGTAGAATTGTGTGGTTACAGGAAGCAGAGGTAAAGAAGGTGCAGGACTGAGGTGACCTAGAGTGGTTGAACGGGGCATTAAATCTTGTTCTGTTCTTGTTCTAGGGGTGGGCGGATCGATCCTAATATCGGTAGTATCGATACCAATGTTGGTATCAGGTTTGGATCAATACTAGCCTGCAGAGATCGTTTCTTTAGTTTAAATTTTTCTTAAGACCAAACAAGTCTCCTGTATGAACACAATGCTGCTGTCATTTTGAATGAGAGATGACAGAAAAACATAAAAGCACTGTGTGGAGCTACTTTACCGCAGTAAATCAGAACATGGCAAACTACGATGTTTGTAAAAAAAAGCCTACTTGCTACTGTGGCAACATCACCAACTTACACAAACACATAAAACATAAAACACAAAAAAGAAAAGACAGAGATGGGAGGCAGCAAATCCTTCAGATAGACCCCCGGCGGCACTGCCAGCACTGAGACAGAGGTCACTGGCAGAGTCATTACAGAGAGCCAATGAATATCCAGCAGTAATAAAGTTTTTTTTTTTTTTATTTAACTTAAGTGTTAAAATATTTGTCCTGGATTTTAACATACACATATAATTTCAGGTGTTTAGACAGCATAAATTACTAAATATTTTAGTGATTTTGAAAATGTATTCTGATTAAGCACATTATTGATGCATTATTCACCTCATAAATTATGACACACTGCTCCCCCTAAAGGAAAGTACAGTATGTTCAAATGCATTTAAAAGCAAATGTATAGATATCGTATAAGTATACTGTCCCCGTATTTACTTCGGATCATATTAAATTTAGCATTATCACATACCCCTAATAGACAGAATAGCACTTTGAAAATGTAATGCCTTAGCTACCTAAAAACCTCTTTAAAAATGATTTTATGGTGGGGATTTTTAAGGTGTGATTTTGCACAAATCTGGCACCCCTCTGGCAGATCTGGATGGACACACGGATGTCGAACCAGAGGAGGACACTAAATTGAGGGCAAAACCTGTTCAGCAAAGACTGGATTTAAATGATTCTCAATGGTGAGTTATGTGGAATGTTTGTTTCAACGCTTTCAGCGTTACGTGCCCACAAAGTTCTCCCGTCACGGAGTGATAGTCGCTATAAATCAAGTTATATAGCACACTACATGCATTTGAACATTAATCCTTTGCATTATTATGAATCAAGAATAAATACTAACTGTAAATACAGTTTATGAACGGAGGCTTCAGGTTTGGTGTTAATCTTGGGCTGATGGGCGCATCTGCCCCGTTAGAAACGAAAACAGAACTATGTTAAAAAGATTTGAGCCACAGTGTAAAGTCAAGAATTAATATTAGCATGACAGCATAATTGGCCCAAAGTTTATGATTATTTAATACTGTGCGTTCATCTGAGCCATACATTTACTGAATAACACTCAAAGAGAACATAAAAAAAACATTTTTATATTTTTTTTACATATACCATGGCTGGTTGACACTCGGATGAAGGGAAAGGTAGGCCCGAGATGATCCATTGACTAGCAGTGTGTAATTAGACTAATCTACAGACTAATATTTCTCCCATGTCTTGCAGGCAATGCAGATTTTCATCTTAACATCTTCAATGTCCTCTTGAAATTAAAGATGAAGTCTTTTTGTTGGCAGTGACTTGACTGGTGTTGAACTAAATGGCACTGAAGCTACAGTAGCCATAGTGCCAACAGCCTGTATGCCTATCAACAATAAAATAAAGTCAGGCTCTGGATGTATATTCAGTAAATATGAATACATGAAATATGAATACAAAATTAAGTGTTAATTCATTTTAAACAGAATACAATTATGCAATTGATCGACAAACAGGATAACAGTGAAGATTATCATGAAGGATCAAACACATAAATAATACAGAACAACTTCTTTACAGAAACTCAATTACAATCACAAGCTATTTTCATGCAGAAAAGTGGGACACTGAATAAACTCTGTTTCGATACTGTGGTCCAAAAGTGTTGTTCCCCTAGACTGGGTTTCCTGAAGATCCGTACAACAGCCTCTCTTGTATCCTGGGGAAGAAAGCAGGATGTATCAACACTCTGGAATAAATCTGAGAAGTTACTCTCGTGTTTCATATTGTTATCTGTGCTAAGCGCTAAATCTATGGATATTGCTAACGATTGTTACATTGCCAACGCTAGCCGTACACACATTAAAACAAATATGTTCTAATTTAAGCAATAAATAAAAGAAAACAAATCGGATTTAACAGTATAAAACAGCTTGCTATGATTGTTAAGCATACTGTGGTAGCATAGAAAAGTAGAAATAAACTGCTGTAACAAAGAGTCAACATTATTAGGATCCATGGGTGTTTTATTAACAAACACGTTACACAGGCAAGGGATCAACAATGGCAAACTAGAGCAACGTAGGTAATCCAGAAGCCTGGTCAATGAACAGGCAACGGTCGGGCTGGCAGCAAACACCATAGATATACAGGTCCTTCTAAGAAAATTAGCATATTGTGATAAAGTTCATTATTTTCTGTAATGTACTGATAAACATTAGACTTTCATATATTTTAGATTCATTAC